>PVHY01016802.1:0-32925 GCA_004024945.1 Uropsilus gracilis
GAGGGGAGGGAAGTGGGGGGAGGTCTCCCAAAAGGCAAGAAGAAAAAAAAATAAAAAGACTAAAACGTAAACAAAACGTATGCAATACAAAATAGATTATTTTAAAAAATAAACAAATACATAAAATCATAAAAATCTTATCAACTGATGACAAAATAAATAAATACATAAAAGAACATTGGCATTTCCTTTAAAAACAGAAAAGAAAATGCAATCAGTGATGACCTGAAGTCGTTCTCGGTGGTAACATTTTGTCCTGGCTGATAACATCACAGTGGTGACCGTCTTTGCACAACGGAGAGATGACAACCGTGCCACCTGATGGGGGGGATGTCATCCCGCTAGAATATGTGTGTGTTTCACCAGCACCCAAGTGCGTTTGTTCACAGAGGGGTGAAGGTCCCGTGCCACTGTGTGAGCCGCGCCTTTCCAGCTGTTGGTGGCTCTGCAGGGGGGGGGAGCTGTTCTTCCGTGACCTAGAGCCCAGGGCAGACAAAACCAAGGGCTTGTGAAGCAGCAGCATCCTCACATCCCCCCACAGCTGTGAAAACAGTGAAGGGAGGTCCTGTGTGTGGAAGCTGAGACACAGAGCAAGGCTGGCACAGATGCGAAGTGTGTCTGAAACTTGGATTCCAAAGATGGCTTGGAACTCTGGGTAGGTATATGTCCCTGATGTCGAGGAACAGCAGAGAGGGAGCTCTTCAAGGCTGAGTCCAGCGAGAGGCAGTGGTGGACGGGATGGTCTCACTTATAGGATGGATCGAGGGAAAACAGACAAATGGACAAGAAAAATGTAAAACTGCCAACAGAACTGAAACATAGAGCAAGAGAGGGGGAGGGAGCAAAGTGGGGGAGGGGGAAGGCACAAGAGATAAAGATGGTTCACGGGTGATAAGGTGGTAGGAGAACCTCATTGTCGACGATGATGTGTTATACGTGTCTGTGTGTGTGTGCAATCAATGAAAAATAATAAATATAAAAGATCCTGGACTTCCATTCGGGACTCTGAAAACCCCTTTTCACATGGCTCTGCTCCATGGTGGAACAGGCTGGCTGGGGGGCTCTGGGCTGTGTCATCAGCTCTCACACTTCATCTGTTCTCTTCCCGCTGAAGGTCTGGCTGAAGCTTAGGTTTCAGGCATTCCCACAAGTGAGATGCAATTAAAAAGTGTGGTCTTAACCTTGGAAGGACATTTCCCCAAAGTGAGCGGTTTGGGACATTAATCGCCTAACTGCTGTTCAAGTCGGGCCTGGGGACCTCAAGAGATACCACCTCATCCCATCCCCCACCCCACCCCCAATCCCACCCATACCCCACCCCACACCCACCTCCACCCCATACTCACCTCCACCCCACACTCCCACTCCCCTGCATTTGGGTGTATCATTCTCTGAGAAACATAGCTGTACACACAGTCACTCTGGATCATTTTAACCCCAAATTTCTCACTTATTTGACCCTATGACTGTAGGTAGCATTTACTGATAGTCCACGGTGCTAACATTGCTTTGCTATATTCTGAAGCTTTGGTCCAGAAACCTTGCTTTAAAACTAAACTGTTCTAATCTGACTAGACCTGAAGTTAGCGGAAGGGGAGGCGGGGCAAAGGTGACAGTGCCCTTGAACTCCGGTTGGAGTGATGGGTGTTTTGGGGGTATGCATGGTGTTCTGACAGGCGTCTGCAGCAGTGAGCCTGAGCTGCCAGTTCATGTGCAGTTTCCTAAGCCATCGTTCCCTCGATAAAATAACAGAATTTCTTTAAAACACTAAAAACTCTGGGACAAGATGAAATACTGAAAGCAGTTAAGAAGCTGATTTCCAATACGGAAATCCTCACCATACAAAGGTCCAGATGCAAAAGGCATCATTTTCTTCTTACCTATTTGGAAAGCTCAGTCTTAATAAGCAAATTATTTTTAAGTAAATTTTTTTGCGATAACATCCATAATAACACTAAGTTGCTTATATGTGCCATTATAATTCCAGATCTTCGGACATTGCACCTTGTCCATCAACATTGTACCTTGTTCATCACCCGGTCTGGTTTCCACTCCTCCACATACAGGTAGCCTCTTCACCCATTTTGTTCACTCCCACTCCCCTTCCCATCTGACAACCACATATACGTTCTCCATATCTAAGGCTTTGTTTTGGTTTTGTGGCTCCATTAGCTTTGTTTCTTTATATTTCATATATGTATGAATATATATACACATGTTTTTTTTCTCCACCTGACTTATTTCATTTAGCATAATCCCCTCAAGTTCCAACCACATTCTCACAAAGGTAAGGCTGTATTCCTTTTTATGACTCAGTAGTATTCTTTTATATACATATTTCATATTGTTTGTAGATATACATATAACGTGAATTTTATAGACACACGTATGTGTGTATGCAATAGCATCCGCACATGCATGTGTATATATGTATATACAAACACTACCTAGGTTTATCTCAGGCTGGAGTGTCTAGGTTTGCGTAAACATACCATGACACATGCGCAATGACAAAACTGCCTAAGGTGACATGTTTCAGAGACTATTCCCATTGTTGAGTGATGTGTGGCTATATAACATGTCTTCTTCCTCTATTCATCTCTCACAGGGCATTATTTCCATAACTCAGCTATAGTAAATACCCAATAGAAATACAAGTATCATTTTGATATTTTCGGTTTCGAAAGAATTTTCATATTCTTTCGAGAAATACCCAGCAGTGCAAGTGCTCCATCATGTGACAGAGCTTACTTTGTTGAGACATCTCCATATAATTTTCCATCGTGGCCACACCAGTTGACATTCCCATCAGCAGTGTATGAGGATCCCTTCTCCCCAAAGTCATGCGAATACCGCTTGCTTCCTGTCATTTTGGTAACAGCCAACCGGTAACACATTTGGTGATGTGAGGTGCAATCTCAGTGCATTTTTTGATGAGCATCTTCTTAATAACTTGTGATGATGAGCATGTTCTCATAGGCTTGTTGGTAACCTGCCTCAAATGTTTTGACTCAGGACATGTTTAAAACTTTCTCAGCGGCTCAGTCACTGTAACTAAGATAAACCAGCATCATGAGAGCAAAAAGAACAGCTCACACACAGAGACTGGAGTAGCAGCCTGCACGGGGAGAAACTAATTTTCATTAATAATAACATTTATGACCTTGGACAGGTAATTAATTTCTGTGCGATTCCGTTTTCTCATCTACAAAACAAAGATAATAGTAATAGTAAAATTTCTTACTTCACAGAGAGGGTTATAAAACTTATCAACTGTGTGTGTGTGTGTGTGTGTGTGTGTGTGTGTGTGTGGTGCTTAGTACAAAACCAAGCCTATGCCACAGCCTATTATTAAAGCTCTAAATTTGATATCAAGTAAGCACATTAGATTATGAGTTAAGCCAGTGATGCTAATATTTTTCAAATAACTTTTTTGAAAGGTTACTGAAGGTAGAAAGTAAGTTTTCTTACTAAATATGGAAAAGTCAAAGTTTAGTGCGATACATGAGAAATGTTTCCCTAAAAGAACTAGTTTGACTGAATTCAGTAAAAACATTTGCTGTAGCTGCTATGTAAGCAAAGCCATGGACTCATGCTACATACTGTGTGATGGTTAATTTGTAAAAACTGAGATTTCCTGGAGAACAAGAAATTCTACCTCAAGATTGTAACATAGAAATTTTCCCAGAGGTTCCAGTCTGCCAAGCTCCTTGCAAATTTCCCACTTTTTCAAACCCCTGGCTCCCACAGTCACGTGGGCCAACTCTTTACCATGAATAAATCTCTCTCACTCACTCTTTCTCTACACACACACACACACACAGACACACATACACACTGGTTCCTTTCTTTGGGGAACCCTGACTGATACATGCTATGAGGGATAAAAAGATGAATTGTGTTCACATTTGATTATTATTTATGCCACATAATATTTGCAAATAAAACAACTTACTCGCTCCTCTTCTTCTGAGCACCCACAATGAGCCAGATTTCTTACACTAAACTTGGACATTCATCTATCTAATTTTATCCTCATAACGATGCAACAAAATAGTTGGATCTTAAATTTTAACTTGCAGTTTTTCAATTGCTTGACAGAATGTATGAAGGGGCTAAAAATATAGAAAAAGAGCAGAGAGTAAGGAAAAGTGAAAGTGTGAAAAATAAGTTAGAGAAAAAGAAATGACTCAAAAAATCTGTTATCCTTTACTCAGAAAACATGTTTGATGCATCTTGGGATGAGCCTAATTAGCTTTTTCCAAGAAAGGTTTAAACTGTATATGGTGAAGCTGGGCATGGTGCTATGCGCCTGTTGTCTAAGCACTGGGAGGCAAGAGGCTTGGGATCGCCTGAGTTCACAGGTTCCAGACTACCCCGGGCATCATAGCAAGACCTGGTCTGGAAAAATCAGCTGGATGCTGTGGCGGGCGCCTGTAATCCCAGTTACCTGGGATGCAGAGGCTGGTGATCACTTGAGTCCTTGGTACCCCGGGCAATTTGAGTCTGTGGTACCCTGGACAACATAGTGAGACCTAGTCTCCTAAATAAACAAACAAACAAACAAACAAATAATAAATTTTATATGGTGGAATAAGGCATACCTTGCCCTAATTATCCAACCCTCTACTATCTCCTGGCATAAACATGAAAATTATTTAAGACTGTATATTGGAAATAGCATGGATTATAATAAGGGTCATAAAACATGGATTTGATTTTAGTTTCACTTATTACTATCTCGATGGCATTGGGCTCAGTGTTGTTATCCACAACATGAAAATAAGACTTAAACTTGGCACAAGATGACAATGTGCAAGGTACATCTGGAGTTGGAGAAAGCACTAAAATGCAGAGATAAACTTTCACCAAAGATGGCCACAGCCAACAGACAATGTGACATGATGCGCATTGCCACTTACCTCTTAGAAAATGTTCATCAAAACCACAACGAGATTATGTCATCTCACACTGGTGAGGATGATGATTAGCAAAAGGTCAGGAGAAAATTCCTGTGATAAGGATGTGGAGGTAAAGAAATCTCATACTGTTGGTAGGAATGTAAATTGGTGCCCTCCCTATGGGAAACAATCTGGAGGTTTCTCAACAAATTAGATCTCACTGAACACAGTGGCGCATGCCTTTAATCGCAGCCTATGGGAGGCAAAGGCTAGGAATTGCTTGAGTCCGTGGGTTCGAGACCCACCGGGGGTTCAAGACCCACATGGGACAACATAGCAAGACTCAGTCTCAAAAAATAGTTGGGCATGCCTGTCATCCTAGCTACCTGGGAGGCTGAGGCTGGGGATCATTTGAGTACACTGGGTAACGTGAGTCTGCAGTTCCCCAGGCAACAAAGCGAGACCTAGTCTCAAAAAAAAAATTTTTTTAATTGGATATCGCTCTTCCATATGATCCAGCAGCTCCACTTCTGGGTATTTATCTGAAGAACATGTAATATCTTTAAAGAGATATTACACCCCTGTGCTCATTGCAGGGCTATTCACAACAACCAAGATATGAAACAAGCCACGTGCTCATTGAGAGATGAGTGGATAAAAGATATCTCTCACACACACGTACACACTGGACTGCTAGACAACTAGTTAACAGTCCTGCCACCTGCAACACGGACAGGTTTTGAGGTTATATTAAGTGAAATAAATAAGAAGGGGAAAAACAAGCCCTGTGTTTTTTCACTCATTTGTAGTCTATAAAGAAACAAAGCAAAAACCGAAAAATAAAGCCTTAGACTCTGACTGCAGAATGGTGACGGGAGGGGGTGGGGATGGTGGGGGGGGGGGCGTACATGGAATAGTCAGAGGGGTCCGATCGTGTGTGCTGGATACACCACTGTGCATGGTGTAATATTCGCTGTGACATAATACATACAATTGTAGTGTGAGAAATTATGTCACTGAAACCTAGTCTGTGTCCAAAAGGAATATCACCTAACCAAATCAATAGGAACCAAAAAGCAGCAAAGTACATCCAGAGAAAATGAAATCTACCAAGGGGTGTCATCGAAAATGGCAATCCCTGTGGTAACATTTCACAAACTGCCAACAACCCCAAAAATGTTTTTTTGACTCTTCTGTCTCTGCAAATCACAGGCTCCAGCGAATTTAGTTTGTTGCAGTCAGGAAAGTGAAAAACAACAGCCCGTGATGAAGATGAATTTCATTGCTATTTTTTAAGTATATTTTTAAAACGTTTGGTGTTTTTCTTGCTTTGAGTTCGTTCCCCTCGTGCTGTCTGGATCAGGCCAACTCATTACTTGCTGGAACTCGGACCACGAGGCATTTGTACCAATTATTTATGTTCTTTCCTTACTTAGGTAAAGTAAATCCCATACTTTCTCAGTGGGGTTAAGGTCAGGACTCAGAGGGGAGCCACTCCTTCCTAATTAGTTCCCCAGACTCCTCTCTCTTTTTTCCCCCCTGTAAACGGCCACACCAGTCTAGAGAAATGTTTGGAGTCATAATCCTCCTGATCAATGAATCTCTGGTCAAGCAGCTGCTCTCCAGAAGGACTCCTTGCTGGGCTGAAGTCATGGTAGAGCTGAACGCTGGTAGTTTAGGTCACCCAGAAGAGCTAGGGGAGGGGGGCCGTCCCCTTCGCAGGACTGAGAGTTCTCTGCGCACTATAAGCTAAGAGAGTCTTCCAGCTCCCCTCCAGAGCCCTCACCCCAAATGCAATTTTCTTGCTGGTCAGTGAGAAAAATGCTAATGTGAACGCCCCATGTGCTCTAATGCTGAGCCAAAGGGGCACAGGGGAGACCCACGGCTCAGGCTCTGGTCATTTCCAACTCATCCTGGAAACCTTGACAAGGGATTTCTAGTTCCTTAATGCGCTTACATTTCTGCACTGCTGAATAGTCTTATTAAGAGTTAGTTTCACCATTGCCCCTGTTGGAGGCATTACAGGTAAGGTCACTCCAAAGGGAGACACTTACGGACACGGAGTTATAGTTCAGACTAAGAAAACAGTACACTGGATTTGATTTTTTTTTTTTTTTTTTTTTTTTTTTTTTTTTTTTTTTTTTTTTTTTTTTTTTTTTTGAGACTAGGTCCTGCTATTTTTACCCGTGGAACCGCAGGCTCTCATTGCCCCGGGTACCCCAGACTCAAGCAATCCCCAGCCTCAGCTTCCCAGGTAGCTGGGATGAGAGGCGCATGCCACCACGCCCAGCTATTTTTTTTGAAACTAGGTCTCGCTACAGGCCCCAGGCGGGACTTGAACTGCGATCCCTAGCCCCAGCCACTTCATTGGCTGAAGCTTACAGGCACAAGCCACCGTGCCCAGCCTAGAAAACAGTATACTGGAAATGAGAAAAGTTGCATCTTATTTTTTTTTAACTATACAATTTATTTCAGGCTTAGAACGTATAAATAAAAGAAAATTAGGATTCAGCAAGAAACCAGTACGCAAATTAGGATACAACAAGATATCAATATGACAAATATTACAAGTTTTAAAATTTTAAGACAACTTGAAATTTGGATACAATAATAGAAGTAACAAATAAGGATGTTCTCCAATATCCTAGTTAGGAGGTTTTTTTTTAATAATTTTTAACATTTTTTTGTGGGAAGAAAGCAAGTTACATGGATAGGTATACATATTACAATACCATAATTATGAAATTATAACCATGCAAAATAATATATTATTTACTGATGTGTAATTTAAAAGTCTCAAATACCACTGGAATGGCAAACATCAGATCCAGTGTACTGATTATTATTTCTGGGAATGTATAATGGGGATTAGGATAGAAGAGATATCCACAGAGAATGTCAACTATCTCTATGATGGTTTTTCTTTTTTTATTTAAATTTTTTTAATTTGCATATATATGTATTTATATTTATATTACATAATTGCATTATGGTGTACCCCGGGGCTTTCCCACTTTGCTAACACCTGTTAACCATCCTGATTTTTTGTGCTCTTCGCCTCCCCCACCTCTTCCCCCTCCTCCTCTCTTGCTCGATTGTTCAGTCCCATTGGTTGTTTTTATTTTTCTTATTTGTTTGTTTGTTTTTCACTATATCCATCATATAAGTGAGACCATCCTGTATTTCTCTGAAAAAGCTACATCTTAAATGTAGCTAATATGAGACTGTGAAACAAACACATTCAAGCAAATACACAAAACTTTTCACCTGCACACCCACAGTTTAGATTTCAGTGATGTTCTGATAACTCTTTCAGATGTAGTTTTCCTTTCTGAGTGTTCTTGGATAATAAAAGCACTGTCTTCTTGCTCCATGCTCTAGTCTTTCCTTCCATGACACTGCCAGTTATGTACTAGCAAGTATCAAGTTGATTTGTGCTTTTGCCAAGAGACAATGTTAATTTCCCAGCTATCAGTCCCAGCTGTCATGAAATCACTTTTACCTTAATTTCAGGGGGAAAAAATTCCAATTTTTTCAGGAAAAAACTCAAGAGACATTTTATTTTATTTTATTTTATTTTTTTATGAGTCTGGATTAGTGTACTAGGACTGCCACAACAAAATGCCACCATTTCAGTTGAACAATAGGAATGTATAGTCTCACAGTTCTGGGGGATGCTTGTCCCAGATTAACATGTTGGCTGGGTCCTGCTCACTCTCAAGGCACTAGAAAAGAATCAATCCTAGGCCTTCTCCCCTAGCTTCTGGTAGCTCTTGGGCCATGGCTACGCACCCCCAATCTTTCCTTGACATTCTCCCTGGGTAGTCCATGTTTCCCCTTTTTACCAGGATGCTAGTCATATTGGCCTGCTCTATTCCATGAGACCTTACCTTCAAGAGACATTTTAGAAGATAGTAGAATATTTACTGTGTGGGAAAAGATAAGGATTACCCATTCTCAATTGACATATAATAAGTAGGCTCAGAGGTTTGGACCATGTAAAATAGGAAAAGAGTTAGTATCCAGGATAAATAAAGAATGTGTACTGTGTAGATTGTTCATTAGTTTGCTGGATAAATTATCAAATATATAAAAATAATGTTTTTTTTTTGTTTTTTTATATATTTTAAGACTACCTCTCACTATTTTCACCCATGGAACCACAGGCTCACGTTGCCCGGGGTACCATGGACTCAAGCAATCCCCAGCCTCAGCTTCCCAGGTAGCTGGGATTACAGACACATGTCACCACGCCCAGCTATTTTTTTGGAACTGGGTCTCACTGTGTTGCCCTAAGCAGGACTCAAACCATGATCCCTAGCCCCACCCACTTCATAGGCTGAAGCTTACAGGTACGAGCCACCATGCCTGGCTTAAAAAATAATATTTTTAGCCACTAAGTAAAGGAAGTATTAAAGAAAGATAAGACACCATTCACAATCACAAGACATAAATGATGTAAAGATGGTTTTGTTGAAAAAGTGATAATACATTTATAATCATAGAGACTCATGTTACTTAGTGATTACTGTAAACTAGTCCCCAATCTACATAAAACCTATTTAACTTGCAGTTAACTTTCAAATTGATTTAAATTGCTACTTGACAGTTTGATCTTGAATTTTGATAAGCAATTTTGGAAAATAAGATAAGGTGCACCTGGAGTGTGGAAGGTACAGCCACCAGTGGAAGAGAAAGGAGAGCCCAGAGACAGGCTGGTATGTGCATGGTAACTCAAGTCAGTAAGGAAAGGAGAAGTGGGCTCAAAAACGGTGCTTGGACTACTAGATTCACACATGGGAAACAATAATTTTCTATCACAATATACATAATCAGCTGGGTATAATGGTGCTCACCTGTAATCGCTGGGAGGCAAGAGGCCAGGGATCGCTTGAGTTTGCAGGTTTGAGACTACCCCAGGCAACATAGTGAGACCTCGTCTCGAAAAAGTAGCCGGGAGCAGTGGCGGGCACCTGTAATCCCAACTACCTGGGAGGCTGAGGCTGGGGATTACTTGAGTGCACGGGATTGGGACTACTCCAGGCAACATAGCAAGACCTAGGCTCAAATAATAATAATAAGATACATAATCAAAATTTTATAATACTTTAGATGAAAGTATAAGCCATATGGCTTGGAGAAAGGAAGACGCTCTTACAGTATAAAATAAACCTATAAAAATAGGTGTTAATGCTCACCTTTACATTTGTAAGTATAATTAGTATGATAAAGATAGACACTATAAACAAAGTAAAATGCAAGCTAGGAGGGAAGACATAAGCTACTTATACAATCAACAAAGTTCAAGCCATAAATTGAGCTTTAATGAGTCTCTGATCAACTTATTTTGGGGCGAAATGAAAATAAATCAACTCCAAAGGAAGATATCTTATTGCCATAAAGAATCCCTGCAATTAATTTTCCAAGAAAAAATGGGCAGTTTACAAAGCTATCTGAGCATAAGAAAGTAAGGCACTGTAATTTATAAGAAGCTGAAACCAAACAGCATAAACAAGCCAAAAATGACAACTTGAACAGAATTATTTAAACAAATTATAAGTATATACTTAGGTTTAAAGAAAAGGCAAGTGTATTTGCAGGAAAAGGGAATTTATTAGAAATAGCAACAGGTCTAAAAATTTTTTGTAAAATTATTTATTAGCATGAAGATCAAAATAATTGATATTAAATATACAATGGAGCTGATAGGAATGAAAAAATAATTTGTGAATTAAAAAGACAGTCCAGCTGGGCACGGTGGCACGTGCCTGTAAACAGCAGCCTAGAAAGCCGCTGCGGGGACCGGAGATCGCAGTTCGAGTCCCACCCAGGGTAACACAGCAAGACCTAGTCCCCCCAAAAATAGCTGGATGTGGTGGCATGCACCTTTAATCCCAGTTACCTGGGAAGTTGAGGTTGGGGATTGCTTGAGTCTGTGGTACCCCGGGCAACATGAGCCTGCGGTTCCATGGACAAAAATAGCGAGAACTAATGTCAAAAAATAAAATAAAAAAGACAGTCCAGGTAATAGTATCCAGAATTCATCACAGAAAGAAAAAAAATTATATGAACTAATGCCTAGGTAGCAAATAGAATAAGATGTAAAGGTCTGGGGCTGGGTATGGTGGCGCATGCTTTTAATAACAGCCTAGGAAGGGAGACCAAAACTAGAAATAGCTTGGGTTCTCGGGTTCAAGATTCGCCCGAGGCAACATAGCGAGACCTAGTCTCAAATAACTGGGCATGGTGGTGTGCTCCTGTAATCCCAGCTACCTGGGAGACTGAGGCTGGGGATCGCTTGTGTCCATGGTACCCCAGGCAATGTGAGTCTGCGGTTCCCAGGGCAACATAGCGAGACCTACTCTCAAAAAAGAAAAAAAAAGTGTAAAGGTCTAACAAATATCTGAGTCCTAGAACACAGGAAAATGCACATAGGCTCAATATTCATAGTGGTTGATAAGGCATGAGAACTTTCCAGAAACCGATGAAAGACATTCATCCACTGATTCAAGAATCACAGTGAGTTTCAAACAAGTCAAATGAAAAGAATTCACATTGAAAACCATTCTATGAAGATTCAGAACTTCAAAAACAAAAAAGCACCTTACAATTAGGTCATCATCAAAAGAGTGACATGTTGAACTCTGATTTCTCAATAGCCACAGGAAAACTAGAGAATAGAATATTCCATGTTCCATAAGATATAACCATCTCACTATACCTCTATTGAGCAAAAGAACAGTATAGAAGTAAGGAGGTGAAAGTTTATTTTCAGGCTAACTACAATGAGCTACCATTAGAACCATTATAAAGGACATTTTAAAGGATTAACATTGAGAAGGAAAATGACTGTACATCAATTTGCATGTAAAAAGAGCAAAGAATGTAATAAATATGTCGGTGGACAAATAAGTAAACAAAATATTATTTAATAATTATAATAATAATAAAACACTGTGGTGCTTAAAAGGATAGAATTAAAATATGGGACAATAATAACAGAAGTCAAGTAAAGAAAGGCATGAATGCAATAAAACTGTTTAGAGATATGGTGAAATAGAGTTTATCTCAGGAATGCAAAGTTAGTTTGATACTGTAAAATTGTGAATGTAATATGCTACACTTAAAGATGAAAGAATAAAAACCTATGACTATCTCAACATATGGAAGAAAAGACTATACTTCATAGAATTCAGCATCCTTGCTTGATCAGAGAAGGTTTTCTAGCAAACTAGAAATAAAAAGTAACTCCCCTGTTTTGATAAAGGAATTGACAGAAATTCTGGGGCAAATACCAGACTTATTGCTAAAATAGTGAAATTTTCCATTTGCAGTTGGGAAGAGGATTCCCACTATCACCGATGCAATTCATTGCTCTATTAGCCGTACTGTTTAACACCTACATTTAAGAAAGAGAAGTAATTATCATAATCTAAAATGAAGAAATAAAACTAATATCATTGCAGTTGAAACAATTACATAAGTTGAAAATCCAAAGGAATCATAGCTAGATGATGAGCAACCAGAACTATCCGCATTTCTTATTACTGGATTCCCTCCTTCAAACTCAGCAAGAATATCTCGAATCCCTCTCATGCATTCAAAACAACAGTCCAGCCCTTTAAAATATATATATGTACAATCAATTTTAAAAATTAACTAATTAATTTTTAAAAACTCCAGCCCTTTTAAGGGCTCATCTGACTAGGTCAAGCCTACACAGGAAGATCTCCTAGTCTTAAAATCAAGTGAAGTTAACATAGGTTTAGAAGTTAATACCACAACATAGTCACTCATAGCGTGTATACTCACTAGGGGATAAGGACCTTGCAGCCCATCTTAAAATTCTGAGTGCTGTATTATCTTTTCCCAATTACTTAAATTTAAGCTAAAGGTTTTTTGGGTTGTTTTTCTTTCAGTTTTTATTTATCTATGGTTAAGCTCATATCATGGACTAGATCCTTGAATAGGTAATGCATATTAGCTTATTCAGTGTCTTTATGAAGTAGCTACGAGCAACTTTCCCATCTTATAGATTAAAAAGTAACAAATTTTAAGCCTGGCACAGTGGCAGGCAGGCAACTGTAATCCCAGCTACCTGGGAGGCTGAGGCTAGGGAATTGCTTGAGTCCACGGGTTCAGGACTACCCCGGGCAACATAGCAAGACCTAGTGTCAAAAAAAAAAAAAAAAAAAAAAAGGTAATGAATATTAGTCATGTCATAATTTTCTTACAGTTATTGAAATATAAGCAGTTGAGCAGAGATTCAGACCAAATCCAGTTTAGAGTCTTATTCAACCACTGTCATATACTATCTCCTTTTGCCAGGGTTCATATTTGCAGACTATTAAGAAAAATTCCACTTATCTTCCAGTTACACAAACTGGAGTCTGTTCCCATAACAAATGTTTATTTTTTTTCTCTTTTTTTCCATTGTCAAACAAATCACCTTCACAAATTTCTCCTTCAGAGTTTTCATTTCCCTTTACATCTATCCTAGTTATTTCATTTGAATAATTATATCTTTCAGTCACAATCTAAATTGCAATGACAATATATGATCTCTTTTGAAGCAAATTTCATTTAACCTTATTCTTATATAAAATCTCCAGATATAAACTACAATATCTCCATTTTTAGTTCAATTTTTAGTGCTCTAGTACGTTCGTTTTACTACCCGTTAATGAGTTGTGAGCCACTATTCCAATTACTGTTGCTGCATAACAAATCACCCCGAGCGAGTGGCATAAAACAACAGCATTTTATTATGTTCAGGGAAACTGTAGGTCAGGAATTTGGGCAGAGCACAGCAGGAGCGGCTGGTTTGTGTTTGGGGGCTACAGCTGGAGAGACTCAAATAACTGGGAAAGACACAAATGCCTTGAGTCTGGGGTAATTGGAGGCTTCTCCATTCAGAGTCTGGAACCTGTGCTGGGATGACTTGAAAACCTGAAACTGTCCCCACAGTATCTTACTATGTCTCAGGCTTCTCACAGCATCGTGGCTGTGTCCTGAGAAGGTGTGATCAGAAGACTGGATTCACAAAACCCAGGTAGACACTGCAAAGCTGATGAAGCCAGGGAAGTCATCTGCTGTCACCCCTGGAGCATTTTGTTAGATTCCAGGAGAAGGGAAGTACACTCCATTTATCAACAGAAAGTATCAAGGACGTACTGCAGAAGAGCCTCTGACATTGTTGCAGCCTCTTTGGGGAAGATGGAACCTAAACCTTTGAAAAATATATGTCTACTGAATAAAAATACATCTTTGCATGCAACCTGTTCTAGGTTGAATTGAAACCTCAAAATATAGGTTGAGGTCTTAATTCCCCAGAATCTATGAAACTGAGACCCTTATTGGAAATAGGGTCATTGCAGATGTAATCAGGTTAAGACGAGGTCATTGGGGTGGGGGCCCTTCATGGTCTGTAACTGCTATCCTTGTAAGAGAAAAGACACAAAGGAAAACACTATGTGGAGATGCAGAAACACATAGTAGAGGGCATGTGAAGACACAGGCAGAGATTGGAATGATGCTGGGGCCACAAGCCAAGGAATGCCAGAGACTCCAGAAACCTGAAGAAGCAAGATCAATTGACCCTAGACTCTTCAGGAGTGTGAACTTGGGAAACCTTGGTTTGGGACTTCTTGTGTGTGGGACCACGAAAAACCAAATATCTGTCATTCTAAATCACACAGTTTGGGGTACTTTGTGATGATAACCTTGGGAAACTAATGTACCATTCCTTTTCTTTCCTAGATATCACCTATGCTACTTTTTATTTTGCTTTCTTCTATAAGTGCTCATATTTACTTATATTGAAATGTAAAGGTTGCTTTACTTCTTCAAATATTTTCTTTATATAAAGGTTTAACTATGATTATCAACTTACTTCCTGAGCACTTAAACCTAAAAAATATTACATCTCTTTCCATGTCCACTTCTTTTCTCTGGTTGATCTTGGGAGCTTAGGTAAATGGTTCTCCCTTAACATTTTTCTCCTTCCCACTCTTAACATGACTAAGCAACTGTATGTAGATGCAAGTCACAAAACAAAGCCGCTTTGAAGACGTTGACATTATTCTACCCACTTTATATCACTTTATATCACTTCCACTGAATGAATTCTGCATGTTGTATAAAGGGCTGTTATTTGTAACCCAGCTTCTGGTGCCTATATCCTCAGTTAAAACTCTTCTTTATAGATTGAGATGAAAATTACATAAACATTGTATTATCTTCAGATCATGTAAGATGTTGTTATAGCAAAATGATTCCTTGCAGTAAGTCCAGTCCTCACCACAGTTACAGATCTTTCTTCTTGTGATGAGAATTTTTATGGTCTGCTCTTCCAATACATAATGTAGTGTTATTAACTGTGGTCACCATGCTATATATAACGTCCCCACAACTTAGCTTGTAGCTGGAAGTTTGTATCTTTTGCCCCCAACAACCATTTCACCCACCACCAACTCTTATTTCTGGCAACTATCTGTCTGTCCTCTATATCTGCCAGCTTGTTTCAGTCTTCTTTCATTTTTTATATTCTGCATGTAAGTGAAATTGGTGACAGAAGATGACTTAAATTGTCTCATCCCTGGCAACTTCAGGAAAGCCTTCAAAAGTTATGTTTTAGGGTCAGGCATGGGGAACCAAAAACGTGGGAGGGGTGATGGACTGTGGTGGAGTTGAGAGTGGGATACAGTACATTCATCAGCAGAGGTGTGAGCCTGTACCCCTAAATCATGTACAGTACAGTACACTGTGGGGCACCATAAATGTGTAAGAGATATGACTTAGATAAGGCACATCCTTTATTCTTGCCCATCTCCAGCAGGGTGGAGATGGTTTCAGCAAGTGTCTTATCTGTGGCGGCACCCCCTAGCCTCCTAGTATGGACCCACCAGAGAGACTTTTCCCTCAAAGATAAAGGTGTTACCCCACAGGTGTGTGTGAAGTTGCCAGGGATGAGACAATTTAAGTCATCTTCTGTCACCATTTCTCAGCTACGTGTCCTCCCCTGCAAAGCACTCTGTCTAGCACCCTTACCTAGGCACCAGTGCTTAAGATCTATAGTGAACCCCCGAACCAAACTGAGCCATTCAGGTTCTATCAGTAAGTAATTTGGAATCTGGATTTGGTTTTGTTTTTTTTTTTTTTTTGAGACTAGGTCTTGCTATTTTTGCCTGTGGAACCACAGGCTCTCGTTGCCCGGGGTACCACAGACTCAAGCAATCCCCCGCCTCAGCCTCCCACGTAGCTGGGATTACAGGTGTGCACCACCACGCCCAGCTATTTTTTTTGGAACTAGGTCTCCCTACGGGCCCCGGGCAGGACTCGAACTGCGATCCCTAGCCCCCGCCACTTCATAGGCTGAAGCTTACAGGCACGAACATTGTGCCCAGCCACTGGAATCTGGATTTGGAAGTAGAAAAGTCATCTCTGCATGCAGTGGGAATGTCAGGGATGGGGGCCTGGAAGGTGAGGGTTGGCTGCCTTCCCGGGTGGGGCAAGGATGCAAAGGGTACCAGGCTCACAAGTGAGTGTACTAGACCATCTCAATTTCTGTTTTTTATAATTTATTTATATATAAATTTCACATCTCTGTGATCTGTGGGGCTCACCCCCCTCCCTGACCATTCCCAACCTGTCCCACCCCACCCCAAGTTGTGTACTTCAATTTGGTTGTTGCCTTGTTTTGACTTTTCTTCATGGCTTTTTGTTTATCTTTCCCATGTCCCATATAGTGTGAAACCATTAGGTTTCTGTTTTTTTCTTTTTGAATTCTTTCTGCTAATATGAATTCGTCTAAGTCCATCCATGTTATCATAAAATCATCCAATTTGTCATTTTTAATTGGTGAGTAATAGTCCATTGTGTATATGTACCACATTTTTTTCATCCAGTCATCAGTTTTCAGACATTTCGGTTGCTTCCATGTCCTTGCAATTATAAATAGTGCTGCAATAAACATCCGAGCACAGGTGTCCCTTTGTACCCACATTGAAGTCCCCTTTGGGTAAAATCCCAAGAGAGCAGTTGCTGGGTCATATGGTAGTTCCATTTTCATTAATTTGAGGGCCCTCCATACAGCTTTCCTTAAAGGTTGTCTCAATTTCTTCCCTCCATTTTTCTTCTTTTCCCACCCACGACCTCCAACAGTACACCAACATTACTACATATACACACACACACACACACACACAATTGCTTAAAAAGCGACATTGCAACCTTCTTGACCAAGCCTCTTCCTTTTGTCTCTTTTTTCCAGGCAGTACCCTTCCAAACTTGAGAGTTACCTTAAAAAGTCTAGGTTCATCTCTCCCTGTCCACGGAACTCTGGTGACCTCCCACTTCTTTGTATCGGCATTAAGTCAGGCGGCACATGGTCAGAACATGAGGCTTATCGCTGTGTTATCTCTAGAAGACAGTCCTCTGTCTAAAAGGAACCAGGTGAATAAAGTTTCTCCATCCAAAAAAAAAAATTCTGCAGCATTATTTGCAGTAGCTGGACATGGTGACAGCCTAAATAGCCACCAGTAGATGGAGGAGATTTGGACTAGCCGGGCAAGGAATACTGTCCCGCCATGGGGAAAGATGAAATGCAGCCATTTACAGTAAAACTGAGGGAGTTTGAGGTAAGGTAAGCCAGTCAGAATGAGCAAATACTGCACATTTTACATAATAAATGATGTGACAAAGTAAAATACTTGGAAGTATTGGGGAAAATCAATAAATGTATGAGAAGGCCAAGATTAAGAGAGCAGGCATAGGAAAAGGCAACTGCGATGGGAAAACACAAAAGAAACACCAAGAACGTATGCTTTTTATTATAACATCCCATGACATTTATTTACTTACCCTTGATAAATAGTCTCTGCTCAAAAAGAGATTTGAAGCAGTTTTCCTGCCTCTGTGTCTCCTTGGTCCCTTCTTCCTCTTCTGCACCTTGTCTTGGTCTGGCTAGATGACGTGCATAGTCTGAAACCTGCAGGCGCAGTCCTGCCACCCCCAGGAAGTTCTGGTCCATGGACGTGGCCAACTCCAAACACTGTTCCTGATTCAGCCTCTGCACCTTCAAGCCCATCCCTGGGGAGACATCCGGAGCCAGCTGGTGTCTTGGCGTGGCTTTTCTGTAGCAGACTGCGCCAGAGAAGGTTTGGGGGGGCATGTTTGTGGCCTACGCTGAGTGCAGAGGCTTCGGCCCACCCTATAAAGCACCCTAAAACTGGGGTGGGTGCTTGAGTTTCCCCAAATTGGAACTAAGTCCCAGGTCTTTGTATCTCTGACCCAGCCAGTCAGTTGCCGTAAGATGCTCTCAAGGAGGGGGCATGCCCCTGGCCAAGCAGGCTCCCCAACTCTTGAGGGGTACAGCTGAGAGTTGCCAGACCTCAGCTGCCAAACATGGGGGCAGTGACCATGAACAGAGGATGGGGCAGAGCGGGAAAGCAGGGAGAGTGTATGTGCATGTGTGTGCATGCTTGGATGTACGTGTGTGTGTGTACATGAAATTAGACCTGGGCTGTGCCAGGGCCTGTGATTCTGTGTCCCTTCAGCTCCCTGTGGCCTCAAAGATAAAAGAAGATTTCAGCAGAGCTGAGAGCTGTCTATTCTAGAGCAAAAATGCCCTATCAAGAAGGACATGGAGCCGGGCACAGTGGTGCACACCTGTAATCCCAGCTATTTGGGAGGCAGAGGTTAGGAATCACTTTGAGTCTGCAGGTTTGAGACTACCCCGGACAACACAGCAAGACCTAGTCTCAAAATAATAGCCAGGTGTGGTGGTGTGCACCTGTCATCCCAGCCACCTGGGAGGCTGAGGCTAGGAATCACTTGAGTCCGTGGGTTTGGGACGACCCTGAGCAACATAGGGAGATCTAGTCTATTAAAAAAAAAAAAAAAGGACATGGATATACAAATAAAGCACTCAATACTTGGGAGGTGACCTCACAAAGGAACCAAAGCAGCTTGCCCGAAAGATGGGTACGGTTTCATCTATGTTGGAAATGGGCCCCACAAAACAAAAGGATCAACTTAAATTGGAAGGGCCAACACCAAAGACATGTCAACAGTTCCCTTGGGAAGGTTCCAGGGTTGGGGGAGCAGCTAGGGGAAAAGAGAGAGCGAACTCCCCCTATTTTGTGGAATGCACCGATTTTTAATAGGCATGTAGGGTATGTGACTTGGAAGAAAAAATACGGAGTAGATTGAAATATGGGGGTTGCAGTCAAGAAGTGGGGTGAAGAGCTCAAAGGACACTTCTCAAAAGAGGGAATACAAATGGCCAATAGGCATTTGAAAAAATGCTGTCAACATCACAATCAGGGAAATGCAAATCAAACATAATGAGATACCATCTTACACCAATAAGAATGGCCCATATTTAAAAAAAAAAAAAACAGATAACAACAAGTGCTAGCGTGGATGTGGAGAGCAAGTAACACTCTTATACTGCTGATGGGAATGCAAACTGGCCCAGCCACTATGGAAAGCTATATGGAGGACTCTCAAACTACTGAAAACTACCATTTGATCCAGCAATCCCACTTCTGGGGATCTACCCAAAGAATACGCACTCATTCAAAAGGACACCTGGACTCAGATGCTTATTGCAGCACTATTTACAATAGCCAGAATATGGAAACAACCCAAATGCCCCAAAACAGACAAATGGGCCATACAACTGTGGTATATGAACACAATGGAATATTATTCAGCCACCAAAAAGACAAACTATGTCATTGACAGCAATATGAATGGAGGTCAAAGGAATTATGCTAGAGGAAATAAGCCAGAAAGAAAAAGACAAATACAAGATGATCTCACTTACATGGATAGAGGGAAAGCAAACACGTGGACGAGAAAAATTTTAAACTGCCAACAGAACTGAAGCATAGAGCAAGAGAGGGGGAGGAGGGTAAAATCAGGGCAGGGGGAGGGCACAAGAAATTAAGATGGTTCATGGGTTTTAAAGTGGTGGGACAACCTCAGGGTAGACCATGATGCAAAATATATATACTTTTTTTAATTAAAAAAGAAAAACAGTTGGGCATGGTGGCATGTGCCTATAAGTGACAGCTTATGGAGTCATGGCAGGGTCTGGGGATCTTGATTTGAAACCCGCCCAGGGCAACACACTGAGACCTAGTCCCAAAAAAACTAGCTGGGCATGGTGGCGCATGCCTGTAATCCCAGCTACCTGGGAAGCTGAGGCTGGGGATTGCTTGAGTCCATGGTACCCCGGGCAACATGAACCTATGGTTCCCTGGACAAAAATAGCAAGACCTAGTCAAAAAAAAAAAAAAAAAAAAAAAAAAAAAAAAAAAAAAAAAAAAAAAAAAAAAAAAAAAAAAAAAAAAAAAAAAAAAAAAAAAAAAAAAAAAAAAAAAAAAAAAGAAGAAAAGAAAAAGATAAGGAAAAAATAAAACAAAATAAGACATAGGGGCTAAATGTGAGCCCCAAAATACCAGCTCTGAAATTCCATAACAGAGCCCACTCTGTTATTCCCTTTCACCATAACCCACCAAAATGTTGTCAGTCCAGCAAGATAGGGAGTGGATGCTGAACATCCTCCCTGAAGTGACAGGGAAAGTCAAGAAATCAGAAAGGGAAACATCCTTGCTGTGTCTGCTTCTCGGGTGTAAACAATATCAGCTCAGGGAAACTGCGGGAGCCACGTGCCAACTGTGCCCTGTCTAGGAGCCGTAACCAGGCCTGGTACCAGCAGCGGTGGTGAGAGCCATCTTGAAAGTGGAACAGCCTGAGAGTTTAGCTGATCCCCCCCTGGCCTTGAGAAAGGGCTTTTAGTATAGAAAGGAAAGTTAGCCACCCCACCCCCCAATGTGATAACAATCTTGGAATTTGTAACCTTTAAACACATACAGGCTATTATCATAAGGCGTCTTTTATGTTCACCCTTTCAAACTAAGCTGTCGACAGGCTGAAGCTCAAATAACTGCTTCCCTAAGTGCCTAAAAGTAAGATCTTGTGAAGAAAGATTCTCTGCACACACCAAATAATATTTCCAACTTGTGAATGCTAAAGTCCTGTCGCACCTAGACGGCCCAGTGCTGAAATTCACCCTTAACCACATGGAGAATGCTCAGAACGTTCGAATGCTCTCCAGAAACTCAGTTACAGAAGGTACGGCTGTGTCCTCTCTGCCCACCAGAAGGGGAATGTGGGCAGGGGTGGAGGAGGCTGGAGGAGGCTCCTTAAAGGGAAGAAAAGGGTCAGACCCAATTAAAAGTGCAAAGGAAACTTTGAAAGGATGAATGCCATTAGCCCAAACTGGAATGTGGCCAAAACACAGGGTAATACTTCAACTCCGAGAAAAAGTGCCAGGGGGATATTTAACAACTGCAGGTGGCCGAATGCTTTCTCCTAAGTCTCATCAGAAAAGTCATTTAGAACAACTATATTCACCAAGGTCAAATAATAGGACTTGACAAACTGCATATTCGATTTCTGCATTTCAGCTCTAGCATCTGTCAGAGAGAGATCGAATCGGCTGTTCCACGGGACAGTGAGTGGAGGAATGTCATGCTTCGGTAGTAAGCAAGGCTAGAACATAGGAAACAACTAAGAATTAAGCTGGTATCAGACTTGCCTCAAATGAGGTACCTACCAGTGATCATTTTGGCCCATCAGCTAAACTGTGTGAGGTGCTTGCTTTTAATTGTCAGGCTAGGTTTTAGAGAGCTTCCCAAAACTCACACTAGGAAATTATTTCTCACGTTTTCTCATTATTGCTCATTTTATATGACCTTTGTCAGCTTTCTGTTTTCTAGAACCTCCATGAGAATGAGCTTGCTGAGTTTAACAAATGTACGGATTCAGGTTGTGAAATAATACAGGATGCACTTCCTTATTCATTTTTTTTTTTTTTGGCTTTTTATCTCTTTGTTTCATTTCAACCCTCCCTCCCAAGCCGGCCCTCCCTCCACCCTCCCATCCACCCTCTACCCCCCACCACCAGGGTTATAAGAGAAACATTTTGTTAACTGTGATATAAAGGCGATGGAAAAAGCAGACCTGTTAAGTGACATAACACATCCTTTCTTGAATCCTGCAAAGGATATTATGTGAGCAAATGCAGAGTGAAACTGAAAAAGGCTCAGGCTTGAAACCCTTGAATGCCTGAGAACTCTGCTTTTACCTGCTGTGATTTAAAAGGCTAGAGGCCTCATTTGAGCCACTAAAATTCAAAGTGACAGAAACCTACAAATTTTTATTGCTATGCATTTAATAAAATTTACATTTACAAGCTGTCAGTCTGAAATGTTGAATAACTGGTACTTTCCTCTTTCAGACTAGCAGATTAGGTTGTAGGGAGGGTTCATTACTACCTACTTACCCGTACCTTAAATACTCAAGAATAATCCTTCAATCTATGACTTTTGATATCTCTTAATTCAACACTGCACAAAAACACCATTGAGTTCGCAAGAAGGTCAACAAAAGGAATTTATTGTGCTCCCCGTAAAGCCAGGCGCAATTAAGAGCCCCCTTTCTGCTTGTTTTAATGTGCTAATACGAGAACATTAGAACCGAGAAATTGCTAGGTGTCTGCAGCAGCTGCCTAGGTTTTTTGGTAATTTACTTACTCAATTATGTCTACTCTCTTAAATCCACACTAGTGGGTGGTAAGGGAGAGGGATAATAAAAAAACATAGAGTAGGAAACGCCTTTAATGCATGTTTTATGTGCATCTTGGGTAACATTTGTTTTGTTTGTTTGCTTTTGAGCACAAGAATTAAAGATCGTAACTTTAGGAAACTCGGCACAGAAAGAAACATCCCTAAAAATTATGAAATGTGTAATAATCCCAGATGATGGGATCTGTGCTGCAAAAGAAGATGGAAGCAAATGGTTGACTCGGTATTACAAAAACACATCATCTGGTGGCTTGCAAGAAATATGGGAAAGGCCGTGCATGCAGTTCCTGAATATTAGTAAATTATACACACTTCCTTATCCTCTGCGTAAATGGGAGACAGAGACACCAGCAGAGAGGATGTGGTCCTCCATGAGCCCACCGCCCCACAGTATCTTTGCACCGTTGTTTTCCATCCGTTTGTATCCACCCCTAAGTAACGCCAGAAGAATGTTCATCACCTGGGTCTCATTTCCCTAACTAGCCAAAGAAGCTTTACCTGCCAACCTCAGCGTTCCAAGTCTTAGGATAAATGTGTGTTGTTTGCAAGTCGAAATATTCTCCGGGAATACTGGCCCAAGGTGGGCAATGCACTTTGATTTTGCCACTGTTCAAATATGCAAAATGAAAGTATTGAACAAATCGCAAATGACAGACTTAACCTTGACAATTTGGAGGACCTCATTTTAGATTACATTTAAATTCCGTCTCAGATTGTGGTCTGGGTGTCAAAGGCCACATTGTAACCTCTGATGTGAATTGAGAGTTGGCGGAGAAAGAGGTTAAGTGATTTTCTTCACATGTCAAAACATATGGAGCGTTCACCATTCGCTTTCTTTTCGAGTGTTAAGTCTCACCAAATGTCCCGGAAAAAGCAAGGGATCTCCATTTTTACAAAAATCACATCAAAGTTTGCAAATATCTGTGTACTAGTTTGGATTACAAATCAGAGATTCTGAAACTTACTCCTTGGAACACTGCACCATGACACAGAGGTCTAATTAAAAACGAAGAGCAACACGAATACCCTATTTTGTCGAATTACCTCTAACCATTATGTTTAAATCATTTTCAACCTTTGTCCCGAAGAGAAAAGTTTTCCATTTTGGCCTCAAGAGAGCTGCAGTTCTAAAATACTATATTATACCCAACTAAGTCCTAGGCAATATTATGTTGAGTAATATAGGTAGCACTCTTTTTAAAGCAATTGATGCCTTGTTTTTCTTCTAAGTTGCCAGGAATGAATTAAACAGCTTGGAAGGAAGTCTGCGAGATTTTGTTTTAGAAATGAAAAGTGAAACCAGAAAATGGCTGAGAGACTGCAGAATGATAGAAGAATGTGTGTGTGAGAGTCATCTTTTTTTCTTAGTTCCCTGGTAATGAAGTCGCCAGCGCTGTATAAAGAGTACGGAACCAGCCTCCCTGTGAATTCTGAATTTGTGATATCAGCCCCGCTCCTTGAGTCTGCGTTAATAAGTCTATTCTAAAAGGGTATGCCCCATCTGAACATATGGACAAAAATAATACCTATAAGACAGTGGAATAATTTTGCCTTCCCAGGAAATCTGACAATATAATGACTTCGCGGCTTATGTAACATAACAAAACTTGATCAGCTGCTCCATTTTAGAGTTGAAAAAAAAAAGTATCTTTTAGGTTCCATCATCAACTCAGAGCAAACTGGGGCTGAACATGATTTATTCCTAGGCTCCCCCTCTCTCAGACTTTGTTTCAATGTCTATTTAAATGCTAGGTTCATTGGTGTTCTGGACAAAGGTCACCATTAATTGACTGGTCGCCTTCAAGATAACTGAACTCTAAGTAACTAAAATAACACCAATATTAATATAATTGTATTTACTAACCTCTCACCGCCTGGCGTAAGTGTTGGAATTACAAGTCAGACAGGGCTGAGCTGCAATCTTCAAGAAAATTGCTTGAAATTGGCCTTCATTAGCACTCACAGCACTGAAAAACAGCTCCAGCACAGCCTTCTGGAAGGTACAGCCAGTAGCAAGATCACCCCATGCAAAAGGCAGCACATAACTGGCTTCCTCAGCATTCATCGCATTCTACAAGCACTATTAAATACTCTTCAACTGCAAAATGATTCTGCTATTTCTAGTCACTGGAACTATTAGAACCAAAAATTTAATTCCTGCCATCCATGACCTGTACAATAAGAACCAGCTTACTGTTGCCAATCTTCGAGAAGAAGCGTCATTTTTTGTAGCCCAACTTGTAAATTTCCTTTATAGAACGTTGTGCCTGAAATATAAAGTAGCATCTCACAGAAGGAAACTAAAATGTTCATTGGAAACTAAAACCTTTTCAGATGCCCACAGCGAGTAGAAACTTTATTTCCAAAGTGAAGCAAAAATCCTTCTTCCCAGCTTTGCTTTGAAGAGCAGGCTCTTTCTTAACATCTGCATAGTAAAAAGGACTTTAATTTCCCTGGTCAACTATCCTTTCTGAAAATCCTACCGTTGGCAGACTGAGAAATGGAAGGAATTTTTCCCTGGGATTAATTCGGAACTCTTCTTAACACTCAAAACGGGGAAGAACTTCAATACGCAGGCCAGGGGATTTGGCCCTTGGAGTTCCACATTTTAACAAACAAATGTTAAAGAAAACCGTTCTCAGCAGAAAAGTGGCCACAGGACATCTATCAGCTGCGTGAGAGTCTGATAGGAAACTGCCATCCATCTCCACTCCCTCTGTGGAACTCCCTCCCGGTTACAGCTTGAAAACATTCCAGCGGTTCGTCCTTTATATTGGTATTTCCATGTCTGAACTTTACCACTGGTTTTGTTCCAAAAAATCACATTTCAAAACACAACAGTGAAGTGAAATATTTTAGGCATAGCAAATAAGACCACCTTCTCGAAAACCAGGTCGTTTTTCTCAGCGGCCAAGTTCATGGCCAATTCAACTTGAACCATTTCGTTTGGTAAACATTTTTCAAACACCGGTTCCTGTGGATTCATGTCTGTTTGGTGAACCGTGGCGATTCATGTCCTGAAGGGAGCACAGCTTAGCACAGCACCTAACATTTCCATCTGAAAGTCAGCTGATACCAGTTTGACCATTGACTGTCTGTGGAGTCAAAGGAAGTTACCCAGACTGTCAAAGACTCGACTTTCTCATCTGTTAAGTGGGGATAATATCAAAGCTTTTCATAAGCAGGAAATCACATAATGTTTGTAAATAATCTGACACAATACTTCAGACGTTAAAGCGCCCTTACTAATAGCAGATATTATTTCCATGTGTGACTTGACTGTTTTTTTTCATTACATGGTAGTTTTAAGGTGGCCAAGATGAACTGGTCGGACCTTTTAAAACTGGACCAATATGCAGCTCATACTCCAGTAGCTCCATCACAGACTGCCTGCACCTACCAGATACAGAGTGTGAGCCTGGGCCATTCATGGAGTTATCTCGTGCTCTGTTCCTGGAAACAGGACTTTAAAATGACAAGTGACTTCTTCAAACCCTGTTACCATCTTGGAAAAGGATCCTCATTCTCTCCTCCTTGTGCCATTAGCATGTACATCAAATTATATTTAGGCTTCATCTTGAAGCTAACTTTAACTTTGCTTTCCTTAGTGCACGACCAAGGAATCTTCAAGCCTTGCTCTTTATTCTTATTTCAAAATCAGATAACTACTTCTTTCCTAGAATATTTTTTTAAGATATTATAAGATATGTTTTTAAGAAAATACACTTGTGGAAGGCATACTATACAGGCTTCCTCCCCCTGCCATAAGCATGCATTTCCTTTCAATGTAGGTCATATAAATGAATTTGCTTCCATTGTAACCGCCATCAGAACCCACGATGATTTCTTTCTGTGCCAGCTGGCCTGTTCTTTACTCAGAAACCCCTTTCTGGGGCTCTGCTTCTCCTAGTAAAAGGAATTTTAATTTTATGATGCTGGATAAAAAAAAATGTCGAAAGCCAAGGTAAAGCCACAGGTGGCTCATTGTCTGTGTGGGTGAGATTTCACCCTCATCTGCATGCGGGAAGAGGGCTGCAAGGAAGTGGCATTCCAGGCGGGGTGCATATGTGGAAGATAAAGCTGCGGGAACAGCCTGGGCGAAAACAGGCCCCACGAGACACCCTCCCTTGTCGAGGTAGCCTTGCCATGGGGTCCTGCGGAAAGGTTTCCAGGCCCAGTTTCAGGACGCAAGGCTTTCTTCCCAGGCCTGGCAGGCGGCTGTGGGCTGCAGCTCAGCTCAAGGACAACACGGGTTTCCAGCAGCAGAGGCCATGTCTGGCCGCCTCCCCCCAGCCGTGGAGGTGGCTCTTGGGAAGTCAACAGGGATTCAGAGCATGTGAGCATGTGCGAGGCCAACCATCCAGGCTAACCAGGCCCATAAAAGCCAGGAAATGAACAAGTTCAAGTTCTCATAGTGTGTTAATGTGCCCACAAATGTACCTACTTTATGCATTTAACAGCACATGTAGTAATGAGAAATACCATGTAGAACATAGCTCTGTGCAAGGGGGTAATTAATACGCCTGTGCGCGCCTCCATTGTTTCACGGCTGTACTTTGGGTGACCGTCACGCCGCACACTTTCATATAAATAGTTTCTATTTTATATGGTGTTCCGTGGAAAAGAAACCCAGGGGTAGCGATGATGAAGAAGGGGGAATTCGAATGGTCGTCTTCTTCCTGAAAGTCACGAGCTCCCTCTCTTGCCTTGTTCCTTCTCTAACGTTCCATGGATCCTCATCCCATCCCCGCCAGGTCACCTGGCCAGCCGAGCCAAGACTGAGCCAAAGAGAAAGAACAGATTTGGTGCGTGCACAGTTTACATCTTCAGTCGTTTCGCAGCCAAGCCACCTTTGTCAAGCCGCCAGCCGTAAGCATGGCTGTTCGCAGTTTGCATTGTCAGCTTGAAGGCCGGGAGCCGAGAGCAAAGAGCTGGCTTGTAGAGTCCACTATGTCCAGGGAGGTCTGGGTTTGGGTTGTTTTTCTAGGAGAACCCAAAGTCCGGTGGAGATGTTTTCCACCAATTTTTCATAAGCATGGAGGCTGGAGCGGGGGAGATGGGAGGAACCGGGTTTCTTGGGGGGGGAGGGGGAAGGAAAGAAGCTGCCACCGCAAATAATTCACCTGGATAGGTAAGGGCCAGCGAACACTGCTGGCTTGTGCATGCCGGACAGTGCTGGGCCTTGCACCCCAGGGCGGAGCCAGCCTCTCCTTCACTTCAGAGGGCAGGGGAGGGCTGTGAGCGAGCTGGGGTGGGCACGTCCCAGGGGTGGGTTCTGGCCTCCGCAGGTGGCTCGCCTTGGCAGCTCGCCGGGCACCAGCCTGCCTCCTCCTTGGGAAGCCTGACGTGACCCCCCCCCCTGGGCTGGCAGGAAGCGAAGGCCCCCGGCCCCCACCCCCATGCGGCTTGGCGGAGAGGGGGGGTGGTGGCTGCGGCCCAGCTTGCTCCAAAGCCGGGGCAAACCTGCAGAAGCCTGGGGAAATGCCCCCACACACACACCCCAGATCCCACCCTCGACACCCCAAGGAACGGGGGCTGGGGTGCGGAGGCTGTGGTTAAGGCCTCTGGGAGCCGCTGCCACAGCCGCTGGTCCCCTCCTGTGGGCCTGGGGGAGCAGCGCCTGGCGGGAGGAGTCCTAGTCCAGAGCCGTTTCAGCCCCCAGACGGTCACCTCCCCAGGGCCGCTCCGGGGCGCCCCTGCGCCTCCAGGACCGGCCGGAGCTAGGGCGCCAGCCCCCGCCCCTCCCCCACGCTGCCCTGCAGCCGCCGTCTTCCTGGGCGGTCCCCACCCTCGGGCGCCGGGACCAGGCCACACGCCAGCCCCGGACGCGCTGGGAAGCGCCTCAGCCCCGCGAGGCCCTGAGCTCTGCGCGGCCCGGCCCGGCCCCCAAAGGAGGCTCGCTCCGCGGAGGATGGCGGTCGCCCCAGGCCCTGGGGAGCCCTGCAGGCTGGGGCTTCGTGGGGCCCCCAGACGCCGCAGGACTCCGAGGCCCCCCCGCACTCCCGCCGACTTGAACCCTTGGGGTTCCTGCCCTCGGGGTCCCCAGCCCTCAGGGTCCCCAGCCCTTGGGGTCCCCGCCCTCGGAGTCCCCAGTCCTCGGGGTCCCCAGCCCTCAGGGTCCCCAGTCCTCGGGGTCCCCAGCCCTCAGGATCCCAGCCCTCCGGGTCCCCAGCCCTCGGGGGTCCCCCGCCCTCGGGGTCCCTGCCCTCGGGGTCCCCAGCCCCGAGGCTGGAGGTTGCTGGCCCTGAGCAGCGCAGGGCACTAGGGCGGTGGCAGCAGCGACTCCCCTGCCAGGGCCTCCCACCAAGCGGGGTGCAGTAGGAGGGGCCAGTGCGCAGAGGGGCCAGGAGACCTCCGGAGAGCTAGGACTGCACCCCTGAACCCCAACCCGCTCAACCTAGGTCGCTGCATTGCACCCTCCTTCCTCAGCGGGCTCCGCCCCCCCCCACCTCCCAGCCCCTCCACCTCCCAGCCCCCCACCTGACCTCTGACCTCTGGCCTTGTCCAGGCTGCTCCTCGACCCCCTTTCTAGGAGAGGTGCCGGGACATGAAGGGGAGCACCCCACCCCAACACTCTTGGGGCCCTAGTGTCACCCCAGTGCCTGCACGGTCCGGCGGTGGGGGGG
The DNA here is from genome assembly GCA_004024945.1 of Uropsilus gracilis. Lineage (NCBI taxonomy): Eukaryota > Metazoa > Chordata > Mammalia > Eulipotyphla > Talpidae > Uropsilus > Uropsilus gracilis. Next base: position 29,185 of record PVHY01016802.1, read on the forward strand.
GGGGAGGATGGGGAGTCGGGAGGGGGAGCCTTTCCGTGCAGCGCCCAGGAAACACCGGCAAAGGGGCCGAGACCTCGGCGAGGAGGGGTCGGGAGTGCGACTCAGCTCTTCTGCCCTCCCGGGAGGGAGAGGCTCGCCTGCCCGCCCCTCCCCCCAGCTCCACAGAGCCAGAGGGGCGGGTTGAACCCCAGATGGATCTCGGGGCACCACGACTCCCGCTCGGGCTCCGGCCTTCCACCGGAGAATGCAGGACCTCCGCTGTCCCCTCGGCTGTCACTACCCCACCTCAGAGAGCAGCGCGATGTCCCAGCCCCGCCAACATCTGTGCACAAGCAACCAAGAGAGGGTGGCCCTTGTGACCAACACGAAGACCTGGGACGCCTGAGCTGAGCTGATGTCACCCTCGGTCGCTGCAGGACACGGAAGCCCAGGGCACAAGAGAGGGGGTCTGCTCTGCTCCCCCAGCCCCCAGGGTCCGGCTAAGCGCTGAGACCTGCTGCAGCTACTAGGCCCCAGTGTCCACCACGGCGAGCACCAGAGGGTGGAGAGACTCAGCCGCCCCACCTCCATCCAGCCGGCACTCGGGACAGCAGATCAGAGACATGCTCCTTCCCAGCCTGCGAAGGCCCCCTTAGCTGCAGGCTTCAATAGCCCAGGTCTGAAGTAAACAGCCTAGAAAGGACCGTTGGGGGTGTGGGGGGGACTGTCCTTAGGTGACACAGGAAACCCTCCTCTGAAGGCTTAAAGTGCACTTGGGCTTCCTGTGAAAATGTCCTTGGGCCAGCGCGGTGGCACGCGCCTTTAATCGCAGCCTAGGAAGTGAGGCCAAGACTGGGAATCTCACTTGAGTCCACCGGTTCAAGACCCGCCTGGGCCAAAATAGAAAGACCTAGTCTCAAAAAAGAAAAAAAAAGAGGAAATGTCCCCCCAAAATGCTGCTGAGGCCCCTGCAAGGGTCTGTGACCTGGCTTAGCAGCAGAGGGTCACAGCTTCCTGGGTGCTGTGTGAGGCGCTGCCTAGAGTCTGTGTCACTCCAGATCTGCTCGTGGGTGCTGAAGCCTGGGGACCTCCGAGGCTGGTCCACATGCACCAGGTAGTTCCTGAAAAGCCAGGAACTGTCCTTTTGTTTGTTTGTTTGTTTATTTTTGAGACCAGGTCTCGCTATTTTTCACAGACTCAAGCAACCCCCAGCCTCAGCTTCCCAGGTAGCTGGGATGACAGGCGTGTGCTATTTTTTTGGAACTAGGTCTCGCTATGGGCCCCAGGCAGGACTCGAACCGCCATCCCTAGCCCCGGCCGCTTCATAGGCTGAAGCTTACAGGCACGAGCCACCGTGCCCGGCCTGGGACCGTGGTTCTGATCTGGACTCTCTCCCAACGGTCAGTGGACTCCAAAAGTCTCCCCTTGCAGGGTATTCGAAGAAGCACCAAGCAGAAAGGGTCCCCCCTCGTTTCTCAGCCAGACTTGAGGCTTGCTTGTCTGCTGCACCCAAGTACAGTTGGTGCTGGTGTCACTCTCGGCCCTTGTGAGTGGGCGAGGCAGACACGGAGAACTAGAGCAACAGGCCAACAGGCACACACAGCCGGCTGAAGCCAGGAGCCCGCTGGCTCTGCTGGACAAACGGACAAGTGTCCAACTGTCCCAGCCCCCAGGGTCCATCCTGCTAGGAAGTCTTGGGGTCTCCCCTGCTTCCTGGCTACTGTTATGCTCCTTGGCGAGGTGGCAGCTCAGAGAAGCTGGGAGTGGCACCAGACCACCCCACCCTGGGCATCGCCACCATTTTGAGCTCAGGTCAGCCTTGTCCTTAACTGGTTACGTGTAGACCCCAGAGCACAAACAGTGACGTCACCTCCCCAGACATGGTCAGTGTTCATACGAGCAGTTCATGTGCAGCCGGATGAACACTGAATTTTAAGCACTGAGATAAATGCTTTAACTGTGTCTTTTTTTCTTTTTTTTTTGAGACTAGGTCTCACTCTGTTGCCCAGGGTAGTCCCGATCCCACGGACTCAAGCAATCCCCAGCCTCAGCCTCCCAGGTAGCTGGGCTTACAGTTGCCCGCCACCGTGCCCGGCTGCTTTTTCAAGACCAGGTCTCACTGTGTTGTCCGGGGTAGTCTTGAACCTGCGAACTCAGGCAATCCCTGGCCTCTTGCCTCCCAGCGCTTGGATTACAGGTGCATGCCACCATGCCCCGCCCTTAACTATGTCTTTAAAAGAAAAGTCATTTTGCGCAAGAAAGAAAGGCAGAGTACTTAAAGAAGTTACATAGTGCTCACCTGGATCATGGTTCCTCAGCCCATATCTTTTACATTGTTTTCAGTTTTGAGTATTATTAAATGTTTAATATGCAACAAGAGGTTTGGAAGCTTGACTAGACAGCCCGGCACCCTGCAAGCTGCCATTTTAAGCCACCTTTGCACAGCTCTTCCCTGTGACACTGGCCCATGGTCATCTCTACTGGTTTGTTTAAATCCAGGCAGAGATCTGCTTCCCATGGGGGCCCGAGGGTGATATCCCTAGCTACAGCTGGCATCCAGGCACAGTAAGTGAGCCCTCACTACCTGCTGAGAGCCTGCTCAGCCACTGATGCGTTTTAACTCATTTAATGGCCAGCAAAACCCCGGGACATAGGTCCTCCTGCTACCCCGAACTTACAGATGAGCAAACAGAGGCCCAAAGTAGAGTCGGGTGGCCTCCCCATAGCCTGGCTGCAAAGGTGGAGGACTTTGCTCCAGGCTGCTGTTCCTGTTCACTCCCTGGGGGGCCCTCTGGGGATGGGGCTTCTCTGCTGGGCTTGGCCTCCGTCTCCAAATTAGTAACTGGAATGGAAGCTGCTTCTCGAGGGCTGAGGCTGGCACATCCTGTCCTGAGCCCAGATGGAATAAAGGCCAGGGAGGGGTGGCCACAGCCTCGGGGTCTGGCCTGGTAGGGGCCAGTGGGTCAATGATGCCCCCAGTGGGTAGCATGGATGCAGCTGCCTTTGCACATGTGCTTGGCCTAGACAGACACCCTGCACCCCTCTTCCTGAAGAAGGGGGCAGGAGCCGCTTGGCTTTTTAAGGCACCAGAGGGCAACCACCTCCACCTAATCCACCGGACTAGGCCCAGGAAGGGCTGATGAGCCCAGCAGCCTGCAGCTTTCTCCTGGCCCTGCATTGTCTCCGCCTCCCTCCGCCAGAGCCTCCCCGTTAACCCCCTTGAAGCTGTAGTCCCGGAACTCTCTACAAAGTTCAGCTTGGGGATGAGGGACCGGAGGTGGTACAAAGAAGCCGGCTGGTCAGGTGGCTGTACACAGTCCAGTCCGGGCATCTCTGCTGCCTCCTCCCCTCCCTCCCTCCCTCCCTCCCTCTGCAAAAAAAAAAAAAAAGTGGGGGAGAAAGGAAGAAGGGAGGAGAAAGGGAAGGAGGGAGAGAGAGAGAGGGAGAGAGGGAGGGAGAGAGGGGGAAAAGGAAGGAGGGAAGGAGAGAGGGAAAGAAGGAAGGAGGGGAGGATGGAAGAAAGAGAAGGGAGGGAGGAAGGGAGGAAGGAAGGAAGGAAGGAAGGAGGGAGGGAGGGAGGGAGAGAGGGGAAGAAGGAAGGAGGGAAGGATGGAAGAAAGAGAAGGGAGGAAGGAAGGAGGGAAGGAAGGAGGGAGAGAAGGAAGGAGGGAGGGAGGGAGAGAGAAAGAGGAGGGGGAGGGAAGGAAGGAGGGATAGGAGGGATGGAGGAGGGAGGGGGAGAAGGAAGGAGGGAAGGATGGA
>PVHY01016803.1:0-32945 GCA_004024945.1 Uropsilus gracilis
TCTGGGCACTAATATGAACTCTAGTCTGGGAGGCTGCCTGCAGAGAGCCATGGGTGCTGTGTGCCAGGAAGGACCTTCAAAACTGAGCAGGTCCTGGCTTTATGTGAGTGGACATTTGCCTCCTGCCTCTTCCCCTGACACCTGCTCCACCTCTAGTTCACCCCAAAGGAATCCCTGAGATCCAGACTGACCCCCTCAGCCATCAGAGGGGACTCAAGCCATCAGGCAGGGGCAGGAATGGCTGATAAAGACTCCAGGAGGGAGTCCATGGGCCTGCAGTTCAAGAGCTGGGAGGCAAGAGGCTTGGGATTGCTTGTTTGAGACTACCCTGGACAACATAGTGAGACCTGGTCTCGAAAAAGCAGCTGGGTGTGGTGGTGCATTCCTGTAATCCCAGCTACCTGGGATGCTGAGGCTGGGGTTTGCTTGAGTCCACAGGACTACCCTGGACAACATAGCAAGAACTAATCTCAAAAAAAAAAAAAAAAATGCTGGAAGGAAGAAAGTGGCTCCAAGGGAGAGCCTGTCCTCAGGGGAAAGAGACCTTGGAGCAGTGGGGACAAGCAGAGGGAAGTAGCTCCAAGTATCCTAGGACAAAGGGCAGAAGGAAAATGTGGGGGCTGGCACTGGAGGCATTCAACAGTAGGAGAGGAGATGGAAGGTTACAAAAGCAAAAGGAGAAGTGGGGAGGGTTCCCCACTGAGATCTTTCCAGGCCCTGTGCTGGTAGGGACAGGTTGGGTGCCCATAAGCTATGTCCACGTGAGGGGCAGTGGGCCCTGCTCTTAAGCCAGTCCTGGCCTCTACAAGATGCTTTATCTCTGAGCACTAGGCTTGGAAGTCCAGCAGGCATATGGGCATTATTTACTGGGCATTGACTGTGCCAGGTCTTGGGTATCCAGTGGTGACTGAGATAATTGGGGTCCCTGAGTCTAGACTGGGGTGCTCATGATCTGGAGGCAGTGACCCTTTGGCCCAGCTGAGGAGGATGAAGGAGAGGAGGTACTAAGGAGGAAATGTGGGAGGGTAGTGTGAGCCAAATTGAGGCCCTCCTTCCCAGGGGAGGGGGTGGTGGAAAAGGGGTGGCCTTTCCTTTCCAAGGTGAGTGGGATCTGAAAGGCTCCAGAGCCTCTCCCCAAGGGCAGGGGCCAGGAGGTGGGTGAGATGACAGCAAGCACTGGTTCCCAGCCTGAGTAGGAGGGGCTGTCTCTGGACCCCGCTGGCCTGGACTCTGGCTACCTCCGACCTCCCTCTGTCATGGCAGCTGGAGCCGGATCAGCCACATTCCAAGGAGGTCTGAGTTGCCATCCTACTGGGCCTGGAAGAGCCCCTGAGGGAAGGCTGGTCTGTGGGCAGGAAAAACTGGTCTTCCTGCACCCCCCCCACCCCCCCAGCCTGGAGTTGGAGGAGAGGGTGTCGGCAGGAACTAGAGGCTCCCTACATTCCACTGGGATGGGAATGGGAGGAGAGTAGGGGAGGAGAGAAGGCTGGGGAAGCACATATGGTGGAGGAAAAGGTACAGGAACATCTCAGACCAGTGAGGAACTATCAGGCTTGACTGGATGGTGGGGCCACCTCTAATAGACTTCAGAAGCAGGACCTGGTAGGGATCAGATCCCTTTCCCTCTTCCAGTCTGGGAGGGAAGATGCAGGAGAGCTTGAAGTAAGACTTTGAGGCGAAAGTTACCATGACAGAGTGGGTGGCTGTGGGAGAGGAGATCGGGGGAAAGACTCTCAGCCAGGGAAGAGCCAGAAAGCCCAAGCCTAGGATGCGAATGACTGACCCCTTGCCTTCCCACTTCCTGGGGTCCCTGGCTGTGTGAGACCTAAGGAAAGCTCTACCCCACACCACCTCTATGAGAATAGCCTTTGCAGCAAGAAAGACTTAGGGTAGACCCAGAGCCGGAACTCTGGTGGCCAAAGGTAAGTTTGCAAAGTTCCTGTGTTAGTCCAGGAAACATGTCAAGTCCAGCTGTTTCTTAGAACATCCCTTCTCTGGTACACGGGTCCCTCTCCCCTCTCCCAGTTGGGAGCCCTGGACTCACCAGGACCAGGACTGCTATAGTGCTGCTACAGGGTCAGTGCTCAACAATATGGGGTGGGGGCTCTGTGGATGAAGCCCAGACCCCTGAATGACTATCATTCATCTTCCCTAGAAGCAAAACCCAGCCTCTCCTGGACAGAAAAAGACCAGCCATCTGCTCAAGATCATTTTCTAGGCTCAGGGAAGACACTGAATTTTTATTTCCATAAACGTAAGTGGTAGATCAACCACCTACTGAGAATCAGAGAAGCCACTTGCTCAAATGCAGATTCCCAGTCTCCCTTGTGTAGGTCAGTGAGTCCAGGAACCTGCATTTTATATGATTTTCCCCACCTTCAAGTCTATCCATCAGTGATTCTGGTAAATTTGAGAATCCGCACCAGGAATCAGCACAATGGGTTGTCAGACCAGGTGGGCAGAAGCTTTCAAGTTCTCTGTAGCCAGGGAGAGCAGAAAGACTAGAAGGAAACCTCTTCCTAGCCAGTGGTCTCAGAAATGAAGACCTTTCACTGCATGACCCTGTCTCTGTTTCTTCCATTTGACATGTGCTTAACGACACTATTATGAGTTCCCTAAGTCCAGGCCATGCTAGAAGCTGACCATCTCAGAGGAGATCTTCTCGCCTACTGTGGGCAAAAGAGGACTGGCACGGAGGGTGAAGGATGGACACAAGGACCTCTTAGGATCCCCCTGTGCACCCAGAGGCACTTCTGCTCAGTCTTTCCACCCCCAGCTCTCAGACCATGCCAGGCTTCTCTCTGCCGCCTCACAATGCCACCCTGTCCAGGGGAGAGTGTGGAATTTTCCAGATGGTGGAAACCCATGGAGGGGAAAGGGACTCCGACTTTCTCTGAAGGCTGATTTCCTGCTGAAATGTTCCTAAGTAGACCATTAGGAAGCACTGTTATTGTGGGAAGTATTGATGACTTCATTCATTCACTCACTCACACACCCCCTCTGTTCTAGACTAGGGCTTGGAATGTGAATAAGTACAGGTAAGGCATACTCTGTGCCACAAGGAGATGCTTACGGCCACATGGGGAAGCCACGCATGAAATGGACACTTGTCTTCCAACATGCTCAGCCACTCAGCCGTCCCACTCATCTAGACACTGGTCATGAACCAGGGGTCTGTGGTGGCCTGACTCTCTCCAACTACCAGCATGGGGGTCTAAGGCAGGACAGTACAAAGAGCAAGGGCTTTTCCGTCAGTTCTTTTTTTTTTTTTTTAAATTTTTTCTTTTTTATTTATATATAAATTTCACAACATTGTAATCCCCAGGGTTTACTCCCCCCCTCCCCTCCATCCCTCCCCTTTCCTTCCTGCTCAAAGTTGTGCTCTTCAGTTTGGTGCTTAGCTTGTTTTGACTTTTTCCATCAGTTCTGAGTTTGAATCTAGTCTCTAAATCCTGGTGAAAAATCACCCAGGGTTTCTCTACCATGGCCTGGGCCTTCCCTGGCTTGTCAGAGGGCCAGGATCAGGATCAGTTAGGGGTAATTGAGCAAACAGCTCATCTGTAAGTGAGTGCCTAATCATTCATTTCTCCTGCTGCTGCTTCTCAATCATTGCACTTGTCACAGGAGAGAGGAGAGGAAAGGAAAAGAGAGGGAAAGAATGGGAAAGAGGGAGGGGGGAGGGAGAGAGCGTTGTCTCTGATCTGCTCCCAGACACATGAGATTGTGGGTCTCAGCACCTGGTTGTTCACTGTGGTTTGTTGTATGATTGGGTGCTCAGAGGACAAAGAGTGAAATCAGCAACAACCTCTGGAAGGACTTGGGTGTTGCCCTGAATGTTCCGCCTTTGATTGGATCTCTTAGTTGATTTTTGGCTGAGAACCCACAGCCCTGTGGATTAGGTTACCCCATGAAGAGCTAATACTGATTCCTCTGACTCTTATTCCCCAGGATACCAGTATTCTGAGCTGCCCTGTGAGTGAGGAAAGAGACACACTCACAGAGTGACTTGCACAAGCCTTCCAGCTGGACCAGAGGCCAGAGATCCTGGGTCTCCTCCCAGCTCTGCCTCTACTCCCTATACCCAAACTACACCCCCTCGCTCTCCCTCCCCCATGCCTGGCCAATGTGGAGCCACAGTCCCCTGCTTGCCTCTTGCCTCCGAGAAGAGAAAAGTCTTTATAGGCATGTGGGAAGTGCTTTGAAATCTCTAGCCTGAGAGCCTTCAGCTACTACCCAGGCAAGAAGACCTGGGAGAAAGAGGTTGGGAGGTGGCTCCTGGAACCCCACCCCCACCTCAGTTCTCTGTGAACATGCTGATTATCCAGACCTTCCCTGGCGCTTGCTCCTCTTTTCTACAAGATGCTTCTAACAAGGACAAGCTTCCACCCATCCCCCACCTCAACCAACCATGCTATGGGAAGACATATGCTATGGGGAGACAGCAGCCTCTCTCAGACCACCAGCCAGCTGCTGCCACCCCAAAGACCCAGCCCAGGGAATCTGTCAGACCTGAGAAAGGACTCTCCACCCCCAGGAGCTTAGATGACATCTATCAGCATCTATGGGGAGATGCAACGCACGAGCCTCAGGGGCTTGGCTATCTCAGCAGTGCACTGTAGAGAACAAACTTCCACCCCCCTCCACACACACACACACACACACACACACACACACAGATGCACTCACCAGCATCCTGTCCCGGCCTTACCAGTGAGTACAAAATACTTGACAAAGTCCTGATGCCTCTTGGCAAGAAGGCTGACCAAGCTAGAGTGTCCAACCAATGGTTCGTAAAGTCCCAGTTGAAAAACACATTTTTAATGCTTAGAAGGACTGGAAGGAAGACTGTCACCATTGACCCGGGTTACCTATCTGGGGGGTGAGGGTAGGGGACAAACTGATGGAGCACTTTGTATTCTGTAGACTTCTGTGTTCCATTTGCATCACATTTAGCTCATTCATAATTTCCTAAATGAGACAATGTTATGAACATGACTTAGGAAATGGAGGGGAGACAGCGCAGGGAAGGGGGCTCTGCATGGGCTCTTCTTCACCTTAAGGCCATGGTGACTCAGGAGATACCCTTTTCCCCCAAGGAAGGGTCTGCCTCCTTCCCCCGCCTTTGATCCCATTAAGTCCTTCTGGGGAACAGTTGCTCCAGTACAGGCAGAGGGTGAAGAAGAGTGTGGCTCTGCCCTGGGACTTTGGGGTCAGTGGGGTGGGGAATCCCTTTGTGAAGCAACAGCCCCCATAGGAGGAGGCTGGAGACAAGTGGGGGGGGTAGGTAGTGTGGTGTGCAGGGGTATTCTATTTAATAGAGTCCTGGAAATCTACAGAAATAGAAAAAGGACCCAGAAATATCCCAGTGGGGTAGTGTACATACAAATTCTCTCTCTCTCTCTCTCTCTCTCTCTCTCTCTCTCTCTCAAATCTACAGTCTCTCAACTCAGCAAACCTGGGTTTGCTCATGCTGACACCCCCATACCATGTTATGCACTCAGTCCCATCCTTCAAATTGCTGTCACCCCCTCAACCCCTGCTCTATCTATGCTGGCTGCTGGTGGAAGCAGGCACAGGAAGTGGGGGCGGGGGGAAGAAGCTCCCAGCATCTGCCTCTCCCTCTGCACGAGGCTTCCCAGGGGCTCTGAAGCCTCCCTGGCCCCAAGGTAGGGCCTCCTTCTCTGCCTCCCTCACAGTCCAACCACAAGGTCTGTGCTGGACCCTCAGAAAGAGAACAAAGACCCTGAGCAGGGGAGGGGAGAAAGGCCCCTCACCCAGCACTGCCCTTAATTGTTCCCAATACCCTTTTTATTTTCCCTTTTACCCTCTGAAGGAGCCATTCCCAGCACACCTGTGGATGGAAGGGTAACTAATGTAGGTCTAACTAATAACATAAGGGAGGGTTGAGATGGGCCTGGCCTGAGGGTGCACAGTCAGACCACAGCAAAGGCTGGAGAGAAACCCACGCAGGGGTCCAGCCCTCAGCAGGCTCTTCTTTCAGTCTCCTTGCCACTGAGATACCAGAACTTGCTTCCCACACACAGACACTGAGGTTACCCGGCTCTGAGGGTGCTTTTCTGTCTTCCCCAGTCTTTGTCAGGATTCCTCACCTTTTGCTGGGGTCTGGGGAGGAACCTCACCTTGGCCTCTCCGCCAGCTTCCCGTGTGTGTAAAATAGAAGTCATCATACCAATAACTAGGCTCAAATTATGAAGTATTCACACCTGTTTCTCTTTTTCTAAGTGAAGGCGGTCCCTTGGGGGGTCAGGAGGAAGGTTAGAGTAAAGGTGAGTACCTGCCAGGTGTGAGAGCCGGGCAGGGGAGGGACCAACCACAGCTGTTGAGCGGCACCCAGAGGCCTGAGTGGGAACTGCAGCTTCCCCCAAACCGGCTCAGGCCCCAGAGGAGGCGGGCGAGCCCCACCCCCAGCGGCAGGGTCTGGCTCTCTCCAGGGCTCTGGATGAGGGACAGGCTGAGGAGATGTACTCGGAGAGGAGGAGCCTGAGTCGTGGCGACCTCCCTGACTCGAAGTGTGTGAGGGTGTTGGACCTGGGCTGCTGGGGGTGGTGGGGCAGTGACTCCAGGACTGGGGTACATTGGTAAAGAGGTGCCAGGAAAGAGCCAGGCTAGGCTTTGGAGGGCAGGGGTGGACAGCACTGTCCACAGGGGAGAAAGACTTTTTTTTTTTTTGAGACTAGGTCTCGCTATTTTTGCCCGTGGAACCACAGGCTCACGTTGCCCGGGGTACCACAGACTCAAGCAATTCCCAGCCTCAGCTTCCCAGGTAGCTGGGATGACAGACGTGCACCACAGCCAGCTATGTTTTTGGGGACTAGGTCTCGCTACATTCCCCCCCCCCCCGCGCAAGACTTGAACCTTGTCCCTGGCCCTGGCTGCGGCTTCCTAGGCTGCCGCTTACAGGCATGCACCACCATGCCCGGCCAGGGGAGGAAGACTCTTGAGAGTCAGCTGGTCAAGGGGAGACTGGAACCAAGATGCCAGGGAGGTCATGGTGGCCAATCCCCTGCCTACAAGTTATTCCCAAACCAGATGAGCTGGTGATTGCAGTGTTGGCCTTTTTTATTTTATTTTTTTCTCTGAAAATCTACCTGAAACAGAGTTTCTGCTTCCTCCCTGTTTCTCTTTCCCTCCCCCACCCCAGATTAGTCTCCCTCAGGTCAAGCTCTTCTTGGGAAGTTCCTTCTGGAGTGTGACCTCAGTTGTCCCCCTCCTTTCTGCCCGGGCTGGGGGGAGAGAAACCACTGTTTTAGTCATGCCAGATAATCACCTCTGGTCACTCACTGTCTGGCCTCTTCCTCCAAGTAACTCCAAGTATCTCTTAGACATTATCTCACCCTGAAGGCTTGTGGGGGGAGGGAGAGAAGAGGGAGGCAGCATTTACAAAGAAAGAAACTGAGGCCAGAGGGGACGAGCAGTCCACCTGCTCTGCTTCCCCATCTAGGCCTGAATGGGATACTGTCCATACGTCGTGGTCAGAGACAAAGGGGAAGGCAGAGACAAAGAACTTCCAGGAGACATATGACCATGAGAATTTGAAATTTTGGGTGAGTGCAAGGCTCCATGTTAAAGGCTTTATAGGAATTATCTCATCCCATCCCCCAATAGAGAGACACTATAATTATTACCTTTTTAACAGATGGGGAAACTGAGGCAACCATTTGCTCTCCTTCCCCAGAACCCTCAGTGAGCAAGTGGCGATGCTAGGAGGGATTCAAGCCCAGAGAATCTGACTCCAGAGACAGCCTTTTGGCTATCTGCTGAAAGCAAGCATGCCTGGGGTGACCTTCCGTGAACCCTCCTGAGGGACTAATAGTGACCTTGGGGTTTCCATTAAGGTGACTGGTATACTCCCTCACTCCTGTGAGAATGGCCCCCCTTTTTTTTTGAGACTAGGTCTCGCTTTGTTGCCCGGGCTAGTCCCGATCCCGCAGACTCAAGTGATCCCCAGCTTCAGCCTTGCAGGTAGTTGGGATTACAGGCACCAACCATCGTGTCCGGCTGCTTTTTGAAGACCAAGTCTCGCTATGTTGCCCAGGGTAGTCTCGAACCCATGAACTCAAGCGATCCCTGACCTCTGCCTCCCAGTGCTTGCATTACAAATGTGTGCCACCACATCCAGCTGAGAATAGCCCTTAATGAAAAACAAAAACAGGAAAAAAATGTTTGCGAAAGTGTGGAGAAAAAGGGACCACCATGCACTGTCAGTAGGAATGTAAACTGGCCCTGCCCCTGTGGGAGACAGTAAGGAGGTTCCTCAGAATATCAAAATTAGATCTCCTACATATGATCCAGGAACCCCACTCCTTGATATCTATCCAGTGGCTAGAAAATCAGTAAATTGAAGAGACTTGTGCACTCCTGCGTCACCTACTGCAGCTCTATTTACCATAGCCAAGTTATTGAAACACCTGAACACCCACCAATAGAACAGTGGATTAAGAAGAGGTGTCATATAAATATGGTGGAATACTACTCAGCTATAAAAAAGGCTCAACTTCTGCTATTTGATGAAGATAGAACTGCGGGGATTATGCTAAGTGAAATAAGTCAGAAGGAGGAAGATAAATGCTGCATGAGTTCACTCATGTTGTGAAATACAGACAGAACTAAATCAAAATAAACTAGAAATATGACTGCAGAGCTGAGCTTGCTGGAGGGTGGAGGTGGGAATGAAGGTGGAAGGAGGCCTGGTAGCCTATGGTAAAGACTATGGGTGCTTTGGTAGTGGGGGTACAACATGTCTCAGGACATTTCAACCTATATCCCTAAATCATATTCAGTTATAAATCAATATTACCTCAATAAAGGGCTGTGGGGAGAAAAGAGTACTGGCCAGAGCTGGTCTCTGCCCTGTCCTACTGTCCCTGAATTTTTTTTTTTTTTTTTTTTTGAGACTAGGTCTCGCTATTTTTGCCTGTGTAACCACAGGCTCACATTGCCCGGGGTACCATGGACTCAAGCAATCCCCAGCCTCAGCTTTCCCAGGTAGCTGGGATTACAGGCGTGCACCACCACACCCAGCTTTTTTTTGGAACTAGGTCTTGCTACTTGCCCCCAGCAGGACTCAAACTGTGATCACTGGCCCTGGCCACGGCTTCCTAGACTGCCGCTTATAGGCATGCACCACCATGCCCAGCCTGTCCCTGAATCTCTTCACGGCTTGGCCTCTCCCTCCCCAGCACCCACATCACACCTGAGACAATGCCTGAAAGAGGAACGTGAGCCAGAAGAAACCGATCATGTTCCTTTTCCTATGTGCACTGAACCCCAGGCCTTTTTTTCTTTTTCTTTTACTTTTTTTTTTTTTTTTTTGAGACTAGGTCTTGCTATTTTTGCCCATGGAAGTGCAGGCTCTCGTTGCTCGGGGTACCACAGACTCAAGCAATCTCCAGCCTCAGCTTCCCAGGTAGCTGGGATTACAGGCGTGCGCCACCATGCCCAGCTATTTTTTTGGGACTAAGTCTCACTTTGTTGCCCCAAGTGGAACTCAAACCTCAATCCCTGGTCCCCCCGTGACTTCCTAGGCTGCCGCTTACAGGCACATGCCACTGTGCCCGGCCTTTCAGGTCTTTTTTTAACACTAACTCACCTGCCTCCTTCTTCCCTCCCCTGCCCACTGGCTGCCCACCACCCACACTGCCTGTGCTGACCAGCAGGGGATCCATTCCCTAACTGCCCCGTCCAGCCCTGGATCTGGAATGTTTCATATCCTGCTCCTCTGGAAACCCTTTCTCTAACAGTGAGGTGGAGGCTCCATGTGGCTAGAGATGCAGCTGCCCCCCCCCCTTAGTTGGAAGTGAACAGGCTTTCCTGGACACTGGACTTGGTGGGAGCCAAGACCCACCTCAGCCAGGGTGGAAAATAAGTGCCCCAGCCTGGCCAGGCCTGGACCCATCTGTCTCTCAGTTTCATCCCTCATTAGAATAGCAAATGGGAGGCAGCACAGGGCTGCCTTATCTGATGGGAGCCCTCTCAGGCCCCCTCCCCCGGAAAAGCCTCATTACCTGGGCTCCCACCCCTGACTGTGCCATGTCTGTTTACTCTGTCATAAGAATAACACGACTCAGCAAGACTTCAAAGGGAGTCTCCTGGTGGTGCAGGAGGAAGGGAGGGAGATTGGGCAGGTAGAAAGCAGAGAGGGCCAAGGGGTGGAGGAGCAGGGGGCTCAGGCCTGGGCCCCTCCCCTCTGAGTGCAGTGAGCACCCTCTATAAGTAGGAATAAGCACTGAGGTCATGCTGCCCCTGCCCACGGGCCCCCCTAGTCTTAGGGAATGATACAGCCCTCCTAAGGGCATCCTAATCATGCGGGAGGTAACATACACAGAGGACATGTGTTCTTGAATGTGGAGGCTGACCCTCCTGCCCACCTGGGCTGTAGATGCCAGGCTGCCCAGCCAACCCCTGTCAGACTCCACCATCTGACCTGAGCCCCCAGCAGAGCCTGAGGACTCTCTTCATACCTGGCCAATCAGACCTCCACCCTCAGAATCCCCCATCAACCCCTCTAGCCATGCTGGGTGTGGTGGGAGGCCTTCCCTGGTCTATGTGAACCTTCCTGCTGCAGTTCCAGCTTGCCATCTTGAAACCCTGCTTCTGGGCAGAGCTTGGGGTAGAGGGCAGAGAAAGAAGCAGATTCGAAGCCTCCTCTGCCCCTGACCCTAAGGGAACGATGGTGTCCTCCCATAGGTGCAACCTGGGAGGACGGGAGGGTGTGCTGGCAGGCTCCTCCACCACCCCGCGTACCCACCCCAGGGGTGGCCCAGGGAAGCATCACCTTCAGGGGTTTCTCTTCCCACCTGCCCTCTCCATCCCTGGCCTCATTAAGGAAGGTGGTTAACCTCAAACGACAGGCAAATTAAAGTCCTGAAGCTGATCAAACAGGGGGCGCCCAGAGGGTAAATTGAAGGCAACGTGCCCAGGCCTTGGAATGATCCTGCTCCCATTCTCAGTTGGTTCCCCAGCTCCCTTTTTCCCAGGTTCACAAAGACAGAAGGTTGAAATAAGGGGTTCAGGGCAGAGCACAGAAACTCTAGGACGCTGGAGTTGACGCTCCTGGGAAAGATCCCTAGTGCAGCTGTCTGGGCTTCGAGCTTGGATGGGAACAGCCTCTTCCATACGCCTGATCATCCTTGACAGCAGCTCAGCCAGACAGCCCAGCCCTCATGGTGACAGTGAGGCCAGAAGGACACCCAGTAGGTCCCCCAGCACAGCCATGCACGGTCGGTCCTGGTCCATTTCTGCTGGCGGATGGAAGATGGAGAGCTCTTAGCTCTGTTTTAATGCATATGAGGAAATAGAACGGATGCAGGAGGTCACAGATGTTAATGCTCGCTCAGACGTGTTTATTTACTTGTTCTGTTAACAAACACTTATCTCGTGCTTTCCAGGAGCCGGCACTCTTGGAGCCACTTCACAAGCACAAACTCATCTAATCCTCACAAAAGCCCAGCAAGGGAGTCCCAGCTCACAGAGGAGGCACAGAAGGGAGGGGGCTGGTTCTGAACCACACAGCTGGGAATGAAGGGCGCAGCGTAAGGTGCCTTGACATCAATGTTATGCCAGTGGTGTCCCCACAACTGAAGTGGGGACCCTGGGGTTCAAGGAACTCCACTGGAATTTTATAGCCAACTATTCATCTGTTTAGTGTTGTTTGTGATGATCGAGTATTGTATCTCCAGACAGGTCCCCTACCCCTGTTTCCCGCCTTCCTCTGCCCAATCCCAGCTGTTGAGAAAATTCTCTGGCTCATCACCCATCCTCAAAGGGGCTCCAGCTGGAGTCACCCCCTCCCCTCACCCATTCTGCCCCCTTTCCTGTCCCAGTGACCCCCCTCCCCATCCTCACAGTCCAAGAATCTGGACCCCGGCATTATGTCATTCATGGAAACCTCGGCTTTTGGGTCCTTCACTCTGCTGATGAAGTCAAATAATTGTTGAATTGTGTGAATTCTATGTGTTCCATGTCAGAGTCTAGGAAAGAATCAGTGGAAGGGAGGGAGGGGGGAAGAGGGGAAAGAGAGGGAGGAGGAGGGGGGAGGAGGTGCTAAGTTGCTCTCCTGTTAATTCTCCCTTTTCCACCGCTGAGGTTCTATGCACCCCATCGCTCCACTTGTCATCAGGAATGGCCATGTGCCTCTTAGCTCTGGGACACCCCTCTAGCCCAGATCACCCAGGAGACCAGCCTTTGGTCTGTGGACTCTGCCTGGCCTGAGCCAGCCCCATTCCTAGCCTCAGAGGGGTGGGCTGCACTCCAAGAGACAGAGGGGCAGATCAGGGTGTCACAGATCCCTGAAGAGGATACCCAGCCTCTGCAGTGGGGAGGAGGGTTAGGAACATGGAGGGACACTGCCAGACACTTTTATCTCCCAACCTGGTCAGTGGCACTGACTCCGGACATCTGTCTACCATGCCTCTTCACCTGCAAGCCTGCCCTCAACTTCCCACCTGCCATGAGTTCAATCCTCCCACTCACCACATCATTCCATTGCCCCCAAAATCTCCCTCTCCTTAGCTTACCCCTCACTCCTCAACCTGGTGACTCCCATTCCCCTGCTGGAAGTCAGGCCCCAACCTGGAGACCCTCTCCCTCACAACCTGGTGGGACCCCAGCCTGCTGCTGCTAGTCACTAGGTTATTTCAGATCACTTTGGGCTCCACTATTTGCCATCCTACACCCCTAAGCAAACCTTTCTGCTCCACAAACCTTTCTGCCAGGTAGCTCCAGCCTAAGCAAAGGTCAGGCAAGGGCTGCAGGCAGCCTGTAGAGCACACAGGGGTCTCTGGCCATAGCTGGGCCCAGGCCTGGTGGTTTTCTCAGAACAGCACCTGTCCTACCTCAGGGAGGACAGTGGGCGGGGTGGGAAAAGGTGGTGAAACTTGAATGGGAGGGGCCTAGCTAGGAACCACCTCATGCTAACATGCTAAAGTGAAGTATGTGTCTTGGGCTCATTAACTCTCTTAATCTGAATGGCCAGCCTAGGAGGCAGAGAAAAATGCGCTAGGGTAGCCTAGCCAGTCCCCAGCAGGGCTCACATTGGCACTCAACTCCCAGGATGAGTGGCCCCCAATTAAAGGGACCCCACTCCCATTGTCCACTCACCCACAGAGGGACTCAAGGTCACACAGGTCTGAAACAAGGTCATGCAAGGTCCGAAACTAGACCTGAACCTGTGCCCCCACCAGCCTCCCACAGACCCCAGAGCCTAGTGCAGCCCATTGATGCCCTGGAGGGGAGGCTGGGCTGGGGTTTGGGGCTGGCATGAAGGGCTAACAGCTGTGGCATGATGGGGGTGTCTGGACTGAGCCAAGTTCCCCCACTTCTCACTGGTTCTGGCCTCCTGCTCTAGACCAGACACGCAACCTGCCCACGAGGGACCCGGGCTTTCCTGGCTGTGATGATGGAACCAAATAGTTTCCCAAATGGGATGAATAATCAGGCAGGGTGGGAAAGAAGAGGTCTGGGACCCCAGCAGCTGGCATGCTCCCTGCATGGCAGGCACTGCTCTCCTTTCTTTCCTTGTTTGCAAAGTGGGGAAACCGCCCTCGACTGCCTGCACCTCAGGACTGCTGGGTCTCAGAGAGTCAAGTTAGGTTGGAGTTAGAGAATAAATGAGAAGATGATGCCAAACTCAAGCAGTTCCTACTAGAGATGCGTTTGTATGGCTCAAGTTCAAATGCAGCTATTCCAGTGGTCACTGCCCACTTGGAGTCAGGGCGATGGAGCCTTCAGCACCAAAGGGCCAGCCCTCTTAGCTTTCCAGAACCCTGATCTACCAGAGGGGAGATCCCAGCCTACTGTCAGGATTTACTTCTAGAATCTCTCCTTGGTCACCCCCACCACGTCCTCTTACTTGAAGCTAGAGCCAATCAGATGGGGACACACATTCCCTGCTCCCAAGAACCCCTCAGTCAATGAGAGTGAATCAGCCGCAGGCCTCTGGGCCTCGCCCTAGCCCCCACTGGACTCCAGAGACAAAGCCCCAGCACCAAGCTGGGGGGGGGGGGAACACGGACCAGGAACATGAGCTTAATGAAAAATACTGGTGTTTGCTTCGGCAGCACATATACGAAAAATGGAATGATACAGATTGGATTAGAAAGGCCCCTGCGCAAGGATGACACGCAAATTCATGAAGTGTCCATATTTTTTATATATACAATGGAATGTTACTCATCAGTTTAAAATGACAAATTTGGTGATTTTATGGTAACATGGATGGACCTAGAAGAAATCATTTAGCAGAAACAAGTCAGAAAGAAAAAAACAGAAACCAAATGATTTCACTAATATATGGGACATAGGAAAAGCAAACAAAGGCCAGGAGGAAAAGTCAAAACAAGCTAACAACCAAAGTAAAGAACACACGTGGAGAGGGGGGAATGAGAGGGAACTGTCAGGAAGGGGACGTGGTGGGTGAACCCCAGGGAATACAAAGATGTGAAATATATTTATATGTATATATATTATTTAATTAAAAAAAAAAAGAAAAATACTAGGGGCTCCCCCCGCTGAACCGTTAACACACACATACACCCTCAGACCTGATGCTGAGGGCTCTGTTTTCTCCTGAAAAGCTGCAGGAGCTCTTCCAGCAGGACCAAGGAGTCCTTTCTCAGTCCTTGGGCTGCTGAGATGGAATCTCCCATCAAGATTTTGGGTAACAGCTGGGCACGGTGGCTCGTGCCTGTAAGCTTCAGCCTATGAAGCGGCCGGGGCTAGGGATCGCAGTTCGAGTCCCACCTGAGGCCCATAGTGAGACCTAGTTCCAAAAAATAGCTGGGCGTGGTGGCGCACACCTGTAATCCCAGCTACCTGGGAAGCTGAGGCTGGGGATTGCTTGAGTCCATGGTAACCTGGGCAATGAGAGCCTGCAGTTCCACGGGCAAAAATAGCGAGAACTAGTCTCAAAAAAAAAAAAAATTTTGGGTAGGCTGAGGCAGAAAGAGGAAGAAAAAGATACTTAAGCAGGGAGTCTGGGAGGAGATGGTTCCAGTGCCCTGGAGGGGCCTCTAGGGTCAAAGTAAAGCCAGAAGCCGGGCACGGTGGCTCGTGCCTGTAAGCTTCAGCCCATGAAGCAGCTGGGACTGGGGATCACGGTTGGAGTCCCGCTCGGGACAACATAGTGAGACCTAGTCCCAAAAAACAGCTGGGGGTGGTGGCGCGCGCCTGTAATCCCAGCCAACTGGGAGGCTGAGGCTGGGGATGGATTGAGTCATGGTACCCCAGGCAACATGAGCCTGCCGTTGCACAGGCAAAAATAGCAAGACCTAGTCTCTCAAAAAAAACAGAAACAAAGTAAGGCCAGAGACCACAGCATTGGAGTCTCAGGGAAGACCGAAACCAAGCGAGCACCCTGCCTCCTGGAGGCCTTCAGCATCTGCCCAGGGCCTCCTGCGGTTTCATTCCCACAGCCCCTGAGCCCCACCAGCTCTGATGTCCTCTCCCCCTCCTCCCTTCCTTCCCTCTTTCCTCTATTCTTTGTTCACTATTTAAAGACCGAAGTTGACTTCTTTCAGGCCAGACCTCCAAGCGCCAGAGGCCCCAGGCTCTGGCTCCCAGGATGTGTCCTTCCTTCACTCTGCAGCTCCAGCTCTCTGGGTGGCCGGTGCATCTCATCTCTCCTATCCAACTGAGGGTCCCCAGGCCAGGGCTGCCTGCCTCCTCAGACTGGGGCTCCTCAGAGCGAGTGCTGCTCATCCCACTCAGGGAGCCCCCAGGGTGGGGGGCAGGACATGCAGCGGAGGTGTGCCCCGACAAGTCTGTCTGGGGTGAGCACGCCAACCTCGGCCCAAATCCCTGACTTCTACCGGCAAAAATAAAACCAGTTCCCTCACTCCTCCGGGCTTCTCCCCAGCCAAAAACCTCAGACTAGAGGCCCTGCCAAGTTGGCAGAAGTGGGAAAACAGACCAAAGTACTTGGGGTAGGGGAGAGGGTGAGAACCTGGGAGCCAGACATTAGTACCAGGAGAAGCTTTCAGAGGAGAGGAGCTGACCAGTGAGTACTGACCAGTGAGTCCTGGCTGCCTGGCAGGCAGATCCTGGAGCCGCCTGGGCCAGACGGTGCCACACACACTGGGGACTCAGAGCTGGTGCGGAATTGTCACCGGAACGTTCCGGTCCCCAGACCACGCTGGGCTTCAGGTGGCGGGAGGAGGCGGCCAGAAGGCCACTTCTCTCCTCGCCCTTCTCACAAAGGTTTCAGAGACAGGGGCCTCCGTGTCCTTCCTTCCTGAGCCAAACCCCTCAACTGGCCTCTGGGGGCCTCCTTCCTGCCAGGAGTGACCTAAGGGTACCTCCAGAATTAGGGACGGCTCCTGGAACTTAGTGTCCAAAGGCAAGATGAGGCTGGGCACGGTGGCTCGTGCTTGTAAGCTTCAGCCTATGAAGCGGCCAGGGCTAGGGATCGTGGTTCGAGTCCCACCTGGGGCCCATAGCGAGACCTAGTTCCAAAAAAAATAGCTGGGCGTGGTGGCACACGCCTATAATCCCAGCTACCTGGGAAGCTGAGGCTGGGGATTGCTTGAGTCTGTGGTACCCCGGGCAACGAGAGCCTGTGGTTCCACAGGCAAAAATAGCGAGACCTAGTCTCAAAAAAAACAAAACACACACAAAAAAAAACAAAGGTTGGATGAGAGAAGGAGGGCAGTAGGAGGTAGCCCTGTGCTGCAGCCCCTGATGACAGGGAAGCTCAGAGTGCCCACACACTCACTGGCCTGACCCTGCCATTGACAGGCTTTTACATGTAACGTTCTCCTCTCACCATCGGGGACCCCATTTGTCCGCACGCAGCACATACACTCGGCTCACACAGACACGTCACGCTCATTCACGTTCAGAAAGCCTCGCACGGTGGTGTGCGTGCAGAAATTCACACTCGTCTACACAGTCACAGGCCCTCATTCACCTGCACACTGAGGTTATACAGGCACATGCACACAGCACACCCCACAGCACGCATGCTCAAGCTTACATTTTCACATGGCACATGAACACACACTCCCTCCCAATCGTGCAGACACATCACCTGCAGCGGCTGATCCCTGGGGTGCCAAGCCAAGCCCCTTCTGCCTCAGGTCTTGCCAATTAGAGGAGAGCTTAGCACCTGCCTGTACCCCAGCCTGACCTTTCCTGGGGTCTATCAGAAATGTCCGATGCAAGCCGGGCACAGTGGTGCACACCTTTAATCCCAATCTTGGGAGGCTGAGGCTAGGAATCGCTTGAGTCTGCGGGTTCGAGACTATCCCAGGCAACCTAGTCTCAAAAAATAGCTGGATGTGGTGGTGCGCACCTGTAATCTTACCCAGGCAACTTAGTGAGATCTAGTCTCTGAAAAAAAGAGAAAAAAAGAAATGTCTGATCCTGGGGTCCCCGTTGTAGCCCCTTAACTCCTGAGGCCTCAGTTACCCACTTGGCCCTCATCTTTGCCACCCAGAACTGGCAAACTACCGGAGCCTGAGGGACAGTGAACCCCCAGTCAGGGGCACATATCCAGTTCAACCCCCACCTTCTGGAACCTGAATTCCTTCAGGGCCCTGAATGCTGTTTGTCCCTGACCCCCAGGAGGGCCCCTGAAGGGGGTGCCTGGTCACCCCTGTGCTTCAGTGTTCTCTGACACAGGCTGTGGTCTCAATCCACAGCCACGGTGGCGGTCTTGAGGTGCCCAGGTGACTAGGAAAAGGTATTGTCAACTGGAAAACATTGAGTCCAACCTAAGGCCTAGTCACCTCTTTCTAATTATGACCACTCCTCGTAGTGACCTAGGGAAACAGGCCCAAGGAGGCCAAAGGGCCAGTCCAGAACTGCAGCGTCAAGAGGGCTCGAGCCCAGCTCTCTCCACCCTGGGGTCGACCCACCTGTCACCTAAGGGTCTTGCCCCTCAAACCCAGTCTCTCCAGTAGGGCCCAGGCCTGCCACCACAGGGACCCTTGGAATGGGAGGGAGGCAAAAGTGAGCCTCTCCTGCTGCTTGGCAAACACTCCTGCTGGTACCTGGGTTCCAGCCCCCCATGCTGGGGTACAGGGGGCAAAGATTTATAGGCTTCAGGTCCTCTGAGTCCTATCTTGGGCCATGGAGAGGCTCCCCTGAGAAAAGAGAAATGAGAAAGAGAATGGATGTGGCACCAGGGCCAGAGGAGCAAACAGGGGACCCCGAGGAGCAAGAGGTCTGCCTGGCCAGAAAAACCAGACCTGGAGAGGGACATCCAGAGAGGGTGGGAGCCCAGAGGGCACAGGCAGAGAGGAGGCAGGACAGCAGGACAGGCCAGCTCCTCAGCTTACTTGCCTGCAGCCACTACAGCAGGAGCGATATGGGGGTGGGGGACCCCACTTGATGCAGGAAGGATGGTGGGCAGTGCAGACCACCTTGAAAAGAAAGAAGAAAAGGAAAGAGATGGAGACAGAGCTTGACAGAAGTGAAGATTTGGCAGTAAAGACAGAAAATGCAGCTGGGCACGGTGGCGCGTGCCGGTAAGCAACAGCCTATGGAGTCAAGGCTGGGTCTGGGGATCATGGTTCCAGTCCCACCCAGGGCAACACAGCGAGACCTAGTGCCAAAAAAAATAGCTGGACGTGGTGGCACGCGCCTGTAATCACAGGTATCTGGGAAGCTGAGGCTGGGGATTGCTTGGGTCCGTGTTACACGGGCAACGTGAGCCTGTGGTTCCATGGGCAAAAATCGTGAGGCCTAGTCCCAAAAAAATTAAAAAGACAGAAAATGCGAGTGACGGCGACAGTCTCCCGAAACAGACAGGGAGTGAAGGGGGGTGGCAGCGTCCTCAGGAAACTGCACCCAGGCCACTGGCTGCTGGCCTGGACAGAACATCAGAGACACTGGGTGACAGAGAACGGGCCATGGTTGGGGGGTGGGGGGGAGAGAAATCAAAGAGATAGAGGCGAGACGAACCAGATGAGAGCAGGGAAGGGAATGGCAGTGGCAGCCCGAGAGGCTCTAATTACGGGCGGGCAGGAGCAGGGGGCAGCCTGTTTGAAGTCTGTGGTAAGAGCATCAAAGGGAGAAGGAGGGAGGCCACAGGGTGAGGGGAGACCCAGCAGGGGCCGCCCTCTGCTCCGGCCCACCTGGACTGCCGGTCTCCAACCGGCCCTGGCCTGGTCTCCACTACCCTCCGCTCAGCTGCTGGGACCCATGGCAGGAGGTCAGACACCTGGTCAGCTGGGGCCCTGATGCTGCTGCCCGCTGCACCCAGGCAGCCTCAGCCTGGCAGGCTCTGTCAGTTCAGGAGTAGGTTCTTCTCAGGGGGCCTGGAGGCACCTCCTGCCTATCTGTCCAGGCACCTCCCATCCCCACGTTGGGGATCCTGGGGATACTGAGGTGGGCTCCAAATCCAGGAGCCAGCATGGCCGCTGTGCTTTGGGAAACCAGTTCTCAGCACTCCCAGCTACCACCATGGAGGATGGCAGCCACCCGAGCGACCAGGCCTTATCCTGAGATGGGCTCGGCGGCCCTGCCCCAGCCAGCAAGCCAGATGCTCTGTTGCCCTCTTGGCCTGAGTGTCCTGCTGGTCACCTCACCCAAATCCTGCATGCTGCCTCTTATTCCAGTCAGGGGCCCACGGTCCTAGAGCCACTTGAAGATCCCCATTCAGGTGAATAAGAAAAAGAACATCTCGCTGCTCTCGAACCACCACCGTCTATGAGGGCCTCACCAACATGTCCTTGGTGTGTCCTAGCTGCTGCTTTCTGGACTCATTTCCCCCAGCTGGACTGAGGCTGCTGGCAGGTGGGGGTGGGGTGCAGCTGGTACAAGGCAGAGAAACCAGGCACACTTGAATAGGAGCCCCAGTCGGGTAACACTGGCATGGGTGGGCCTAGTCTCTCTAAGCCTCAGTTTCCTCATCTGTGAAAGGGGGAAACACTCCCTACCCTGAAAGGACATTGAGAGAATTAAATATGACTGTTTTGGGGGGCTGGGGTCCATGTACCAGGCACCCATAATGGTCTTGGAATGCCAGTCATTCAGAATCCCTGGAGGGAAGATTATCCTCCAAGAGAAGATAAGAGAGAGTCCCCTGTACATCTCCCTCCCCAGGAAGAGACCTGGCACCCAGGAAGGGGCAGAGAAATGACTGTACAGCCCTCCCCATTGGTACCCCCAGCGAGCTAACTCCCACACCCCTGAAATCTAACCCCATGTGCTGGCACAGTTCCATGGCCTCCTCTCATCTGTGACAGGCCAGAGCACATTTTCCTTTTTAACCAGTGTCCCCTCCTGTGGTCAGGACAGTCTTGCCATTCTCAAGTTCGTGTCAGGGTCGTGCCCCTCTGGTTGTCAGGCTAACCTCTGAGCTTGGCCCCCTGCACTGCTGACTAAACCCAGAGCAACCGGAAGGAACAGCCCTCAACCCTCAGAGGCTGAGCATTCCTCCTTGGCTCACTGGGATGCGCGAGCCCACAAAGCAGCAGAACCACGCCTGCGCTCTCTGCACTCTGTCCACCTCGGAGGAGATGATGTCCTTCCTCACAGGAGGGAGGAAGATGATACAGGCCAAGAGGAAAGTCAGAGCTAGACTTCCAAGTGGTATCCATGGGTATGATTGGCCAAGGCCCAGGCCCAGGCCCCCAGACTTCATGAAATGGAGCCCACTCTCCAATGCACCATGATGTCAGGCTCTAACCAGTCAGCATTTTCTAGATTTTTCCATATGTGGTTTCTTACCATCAGTTCTGATGGTTGAGAGCTGACCAAAACCAAGATAGTTATGAAAAATTCACTCCCTATACATAGCCTGTCTTCCAAAAGTTCCTCCAGGCTCCTAAACAGTCCCACAAACTCACTCACAAAACTCTCCACCTGCTCACCTATCCTCCTCCACTCATCCATATATCCATCTACCACCCCTTCTTTCCAGCCATCTCTCTCTTGCATCCCTCTATGCTCCTCCCATCCACACTTTCATGCATCCAGCCACTCATACACTCCTCCATCTCATCTGCCCGTTCATACTTTCATCTCCATCTACCCAATAACCCATTGATTCAACCATTCACATATATAGTCACTTAGCAAAATACGCATCCACCCAAACACACCCACTCACTCATCCACACATCTCACTTACTCACTTTCCCATCTACCCACTCAGTACCAACCCACACCTATACCCCCCTCACTTACGCACCCATTCACCAGGGTACGTGCATTTCCACATGCTGATCATGGCTTCAAGCAAGATCCCTAACCTCCATGGCTTCTTCTAGCCATGGGGAAGCAGCAGTCTTCTACTTGGGAAGGTTGATGTGCGGAAGAGACAGGCCTCACCTGCAGTGGGACTAAACCTTTTTTTCCTATCTTTTTTTTTTTTTTAGAGACTAGGCCTTGCTATGTTGCCCAGGGTAGTCCCGAACCTGCAGACTCGGGTGATTCCTAGCCTCCACCTACCAAATAGCTGGGATTACAGGCGCGCGCCACCATGCCCGGCTAGAGGCACATTTTGATAGAAAAAAGAATATGGGAAAGCCTTTGAGAACAAAGTATATTTCAATCCATTTGGCAGGAAAGGGAAGGGGGCATCCACAAACCCCCCAAAGCACAGGATGAACGGTAAGAACTGTCCAGGGAATGGGGCCCTGATTGTTTAAGATGGGGTGTGACTAGGAGGGGGTGGGGAGGGACCAGGTCATGTCACCGGCTCCCACGGGCCCTTTTCCATTCTAGTCTTCCAGGACAGCAGACACTTTAGGGGTGGAAGCAACATGGGACTTGGGCGGCAGAGGCCAGGCCATAGGAATTATGAGGTCCCCAAAGGGCTCCCTTGACACTTAAAGCAAGACCCTGGCGTCCATTTTGGCTTGATGGCCCACCAGTTGAGTGACTGAGTAAATCCTCAGTCCAAACACATCTGGAGCCGGGCATGGAGACGTATGCCTGTAGGTGGCAGCCTAGGAAGCCACGGCTGGGGCCAGGAATCACGGTTTGAGTCCCGCTGGGGGCACGTAGCAAGACTTAGTTCCAAAAACATAGCTGGGCGTGGTGGTGCGCGCCTGTAATCCCAGCTACCTGGGAAACTGAGACGGGGGATTGCTTGAGTCCCTGGTACCCCGGGCAACATGAGTCTGCGGTTCCATGGGCAAAAACAGTGAGACCTAGTCTCAAAAAAAAAAAAACAAAACACAACCAAACTGGAATGAGAAAGGAAGCCCAAACATGCAAGGACTCTGACCGTTGATCCTGGTTTTGCACAAAGCAAGTGCGAGACTTAAAGTCCCAAAGTCAGGAGGTAATGACTCCACCATCCTCCTCACTCTCCCTGATGCAAGCAAAGCCCAGGCACCCTCCAGAAACACCAGGGCCAGACACCGCACCCTTGAGCAGAAAAACTCTGCCTCCCAGGTTCTGGGGGTCCTCACCAGGAGAGAGCCCACACCCTTCTCTCTGCTGCCCTCCCCCAGGAATGCCAAGGTAAAAGGGGAAGGTTCCAGTGCATTCACCATGGGGGGAGGAGTGCAAGGTCCCTGAGAGGGTCAGAGACACAGGGGGCCCACCAGGGTGCAGGCCCACCAGGCACACGCTGGGGTGACCAGAAGCAGAGGACCCAACAGTGAGGGTGCCCATGCAGGACCCACTCCTCCAGGGGCAGCAGCTCTGCTGCACTGAGGGCAGGGACACACCCACACCCGTACCCCCCCACATACACCCAATCACCCCCCACACTCCCCCACACCCACACACACACACACACACACACACACACGCTGGGGCTGCAGAGGCTGCGGTGAGGGCACCGCCCCTGGGCTCTGAGGTGTTGGTGCCAGCCGGGTGGGCTGGCACGAGGTGGGGAGAGGGCGGCGCGGGCAGCTAATCCCCCCAGCGTCTCCCAGACGCCCACAGAGACCAGGGTGAGCTCTTTGTCTGAGCGCGGAGACGACAGAGGGGCGGCGGGCAGGCGGGCAGGCTCCTCTTTCTCTCCCCTGCCTCCCGCCCTGGGGCAGGTAGAAGCCTGCCGTCTGTGGGGACGGTCGAGGGAGTGGGGGTGAGAGGATTAGGGGAGAGACAGGCGCTTACAACTTGTAAGTTTCCCTCCCTGGGGCCCAGAGGGTCTGTGGCTTTGGGGTGGGGGTCCAGGAAGGGTAACGGGGCATGACCCTCGGCGGGAGCAGGCCTTATTTGCAGTAGGAAGCAGACGGGTGGGTGGCCGATCACCCAGCTACACCCTCACGTACACAGTCACACCCAGGACAACCCCCGTGCGCTGCCACACACACAGCCCGAGTCCCAAACTGCATCCACACGTGTGTTTACTGCAGACTCTCACACAGAGACCGGCATCCAGGGGGATAATTACACAACCCCACAAGATCACAGCTGTGCAGTTGAAAACAGCTTCAGTCTCTCATCTACCACTGTGCTCACAGACTGTCCCCCAGAAACCAGGCATGGGGTCCCACACTGCACCAGTCATCCACGATGGACCAAAGCCACGGTCACCTTGGACAACACCAGAGCCCAGCACAGGGTGCCAGTCTGCTGGCCCGCTCAGGGTGTTCAGTGGGCACCCGAACACCCCACGAAGCTTCACAGGTCGCTGTGTGGTTTCCTCTCTGTGGGTTTATTCTTTCCTGGTAAGCATTTACCTGCCCCCCAATCCTCCCACCTTCTCCACATACCAACACCCCAACAGTCTCCTGAGAGGAGAGAAAGTCTCCCCCTTCCTATCCTTAAACTCTGCCCCCCGTCCCCTCCGCCTGACCCCCAGGCAAGGGCGAAAGGGAAAAGCCCCAATGACAAGCCCACGTCATGCCTGTTAAGCCTGGGCTGGGCCTGGGTGCTGGGGTCTGCCCTCCACTGCCTGTGGGAGGCCTCCAGCCTACGGTGACACATCCTGTCCATGGCGTTCAGGCCTCTGCTGCCCTGGCACTCATCCCCACTTCCCTCCGAAGTCCTGTGGTGGGCAGGCTCACATATGCCCCTTCTCATCTCTGACCCTGCTCCCTGCCCAGACTGAGTCTGCCCTCCAGTCGTTGAGTCCAGCGTTGGCAAACTGAGTTCCACTGTGGCCAGCGCCTCCAAGGATGAAAGACCTCTGGCTCCTCCAGAAACCAGGGCTAAATATACCCCTCGTCAGCTTTCTTGTGCCTAACTGGAACCAGCTGGGCAAGACCCACCCTTCCGCCTGTAGGACAGGCCATGGACCCTCTGATGATGGACAGGCAGGTCGGAAGCAGGCAGCTTCCGGGGAGCCTCTCTTGATAGCGTTGGACCCAGTGGAGCCCGGAAGTCGATGTGAAAGAAAGCCATACGCCTTGGCATGCCTCTCCCCAAGCTCTACCAAAGAAACAAGGCTGCTTCCAGAAGCATCTTCAGAAGATAGATACTGGCTAGTCTGGAGCCTCGGTTTTCCTCTCTGTGAAATGGGGGCATGGCAGCGCTGACCCCCACGCTGTTGGATGTGGTAAATAATGAGCACAGGTGGGGTGCTGGGCAGTACCTAGTGCACAGTGAAGGCGCTAGAAAAGCTGGTCATTATTCTAAACATTCTGGGCGCTCGGCCCAGAGCAACACTGTCCCGAAGGTGCTGGGGTTGCACAATCTTGGACACACACAGAGATGCAGGCCCAGGGCTAACTGCCTCAAATCAGCAGGGCGGGGGGCACAGAGATGGATGGGCCAGCCGGGGCAGATCGGCTGGGCCCCGGGAGGGTCAGAGAAGCCAAGACACGCCCCCACCCGGCCCTGGCCACGTCCTGGCTCCCCTCCCCCAGGACTCCTCCCCAGGCTGTGGTCTGTACTGTGGCTGTGGCTCCCACGCCGCGGCCCAGTTTAGCGGCTCCAACCCTGGGCCCCAGGACGGCCCACTCTCCGGCCCAGTCCAGAGGCCTGAAATAGGAAGGAAGAGGGGCCTAAAAATAGCCCTAATTACAGAGGGGCCCAAGGGGGTAGGGGGTGGAGGCTCCTCTCTGGCTCCTGGACACTGCCACAGCCGGCCTGGGATCCTGCTTGGGATCTTGCTCAGGCCCCAAGGAAGGGACCCCGCCCTGGGCGCCTGTCCCCAGCCCACAGGCGGCCTCCCAGTGGGACAGGGAGTGAGGGGGTGGGGTGGGGGGATGGGTCAGTAAGGAGTTTAGCCCAAGCTGGGGCCATCATGTTCCCTCCCTAACTCCAGGCCTGTGACAGCCCACTCCTCTGTTCCCCGGACCTACAGGTCACTGAGCAGCTCCTGGCCTGACAGCGGCCACAGAGGGCTTGGCCTTCCCTCATTGGGCTTTCCCCAGCCCTGGATCCTGCCTCCTCCAGGAAGCCTACTTTGATTACCTTCACCTAGCTCTGGCCCAACTCAAAGAGGCACCTCCCAAGAGGCTGCACTTCTGTCTCCCTACTTTCCATTGGCTCCTGGGGTAAGGTGTTTCCCTCCATCAACCTGGGGACCACCTCATCCACATTTCAGCCTCACTGTAGAAGAGACAGACATGAAGATACATAACGAGATCAAAGTGGGAGAAAAGAATTGGGATGGTGTAAAGATGTCTAAATTCAGCGAAGAACTGGGGGCTACGATGGTCTAGATGCCTCCTGGGGCAAAGTTGCACTTAAGTCTGGTTGAAAGAAACAAACCAGTAGACATCAAAGAGATGGTGTAGGGCTTGACCCTGAGAGACAGTCCTCAAGCCCTACCACCACCCTGCACCCTCTCACCATCCCTTCCCAACCCACCCCTGCAGCCTGGAACCCCCTCCCCCACCAACCAGGTCCTGGAACCTACAAAGTTCAGATTTGACTTTCCTCCCAGTGCTCACTGGCTGACCCATTGAAAGGACTTCATTTCCTGGGTTTATTATCTTCAAGTGTGAAGTGGGGATGTTAACCGGACCTCAGTCTCCAGTTTCGAGAAGTAAATGCTATAGCATACGCTGGTGTCCTCAGCACTGTGTCACCATGAAGGGGTCATGAGAGCATCTCCAAGGACCCAGGAGCTCCTGTCCCCACCCAGACCCTGCTGGCAGTTGCAGTTTCTGTTTTCCACCAAGTCTCAGGAAGGCGCTGGGCAGGGTGTGGGTGTTGTGCAGGGTTAAGGGTGGTTAATCATCCTGAGGCGGGTTGGGGGGTTGGAGGGGGCAGTGCACGCTCAGCTTCATGGGCACATGATGCACTGGTGCCATCTGGTGGCTACAAATAGCAATGCGCGTTACCTGGGCTGAGGGGAGGGAGGAGGCTGAAAGACCTGGATGGGTGTAAAAGAAAGGGAAGACAGAGAAAGGCATGTGGAGGAAGGAGAGGGAGTAAGATGGAAGGGAAAAAGAAGGAGCCAGAAGCCGCCAGCAAGAGATTGGGGACTGGGCCCTGAGACTTCACTGTGGGCCCAGGTAGGGCAGAACAATAGCTCAATAATTTTTCTGCAGCATTTTAGAGAATCCTGGAGGCCGCAAGGCCGCCCCCACCCCCTAGCACATGGGTGTAGGCCAGGAGACTGAGAATCAAGAGGTCAATCCAGGTGTAAGTCCAAGGGAACCCCAGCCCTCTGGCCCAGCCCTTGCTAGTCCCCGGATACTCGCAAGAAGGTGACATTGTTCTGCTGAGCCCCAGTCAGCTTGACCCAGGGAAAAGGTCAGCCATGGGCTCCCCTACAGATATGCATGAGAGTAGACATACTTTTGCACACATCACACACATGCAAGCCCAGCACACATCTGACGTCCCAAGCACCTGTGTCATGCAGATGGCTTGACAGGGTAGGGTGTTTGGGGATCCCCATCTCCCTCTCTTCCCCTCTCCCCTGCTTCCTCTCCCTGCAGGAGACAGAGGGTGAACTTGTTTACCACTTCTGCTCCGGGCAGTGGTGATGAGCTCAGACTGGCCCATTGCCCTCCACGGGCAGGGCCAGGCCTGAGTCATGGAGGTCAGATGACTGCGGAGGCTAAATGGGTCTCATCCTGCAGCCCCGGGAACTGCCGGACACCCCACCCTTCTCCTGAAGGTGGGCCACCCTTGTAAAGCCGGCAGCCACTTCCAGGCCAGAGAGTGGAGAGGGTCCCCAGGTTCAGGCCACCACTAGCTCCTCCCCTGACCAGAGAAGAGCAGGGAGGCTCCCCACCCCTCCTGCTCTGCCCCGCCAGGCCCACTCCCCTGACTGCCCATCTCAGAGTATTCCCTGCCTTTGGGGGCACCCCCATTCAGGCCCACACCCTCCCAGAACGCCAAGCGCCCTCCGTCACAGCAAAGGCTCCAGCATATCTTGGAAATAAATGGCATGCTGCAAAATGGCTGCGCCAGAGATATCTTCCTTTTCCACGGGTCTCAGCCTGCTCAGCTGTAAAATGAGGAGGGAGCCCAGGTCCTCAGGGGTACCTCCCAACCGACTCTGGCTTTGTCCAGCAGTGCCTATTGAGGGGGGCAGCTAAGGACAGTTAAAGCACGCCTAAGAGCCTTGGAACCATCTGCTGATCAGAAGACCCCGCTGTGACCCCTGGGACAGTGAGTAAGGAGGTCCACTCCAGACACCTCACAACAATCCCACCTTCAGTCTGTATTTTTGTCTCTCAGAGTCTGTCCTAGCACTGTGGACCTTCCATCGTCATGGAAAATAAATACTTAATGGATTTAAATGCCTCCCTCCCAGTTCCTGGAGTTTTGTCAAAGCTAAAGCTTCTGTGGGAGCCCCTCTCCCAAAGGTCCCAGGTCGTAGGGAGGTGCTTGCCACTGCCCCCCCAGAAAATTTCCCCAGGGGCGCACATGCTTCCAGTGCTGGCTGGATATGGATTGTTGGGGCCCTGTTACCCCAGCAAGACAGCTGGCTCCCCTGGTTAAGACTGGAGTCCTTCACCTCCTGCCTCCCCCACATGTCACCCCTCAGGTGTGACACCCATCTGGACACAGAGGCAGGTTTGGTCCAGTCACTGGATTCATGGCATGGCTTGGAAAGGCCACCATGGGCATCTCTGAACCCATCTGCTCGAAAAAGGCAAAGATGGCCCTCTGAACCCTGAAACTGGGGTTTTAGAACTCACCAACAAATGCAACTGCTTTCATTGCAAAACAGGAGAACTGGGAGAAAAATAAGTGAGGGCACTCTCCCTCTAACTACTCCCCCATGCCCAAGCTGGCACTGGCTCTTTCACATCACTCCTTTGGCACTGCCCACTTCCTCCCGGCCACCCCCTGGCTTCACTGATCCCCCACACTCCACCCCACCGACAGCCTGCCCCCCGGCGGCCTCCCGCTTCAAGCCCCGACAGTGCCCTGGCCTCCCCCATCCGCTCCTCTGATCTCCAGCCCTGGCAGCCCCTCTCCCCAGCTTGGCACTGCATCTTTCAGCTTGCTGTCTGCCAAGCCTGGGCATCGCCCACTCGCCATGCCCGGGAACTGGGGGTTGGCTTTTGCCTCCCCAAACCTTCAAGCCTCAACACTGTCCTCGCCCACCTGCCCCTGAGTGCCAGAGACTGGCTGACTCCTGCTGAAGTTGACTTGGTCATCCCCCTAATGGGGGTAGGGGGAGATGCTCCGTAGACACCCTCACCCTCCAGGCAGCATTGCAGCAAGATGCTGCCACCCCTTTCCGGTTCTCAAGAGTCTCTCTCAGGATGATGGCTCCTTTGCTCTTTGGTGGGAGCAGGATAGTTTCACCGTGTCATTTGTCTCTTAACATCAAAGACCCTCAGGCCCCTGCTTGAGCCCCAGGGCACAGTGGGAAATCCCCAGGAGGACAAAGGCTGGTCATAGATCTTCCAGCCTAGGTAAGCTCTCTCCTGAACTGATCAATATTCCCATGAATGAACATACTTTCACTCCATGTCTAATACTCATTTATAACATTAATATGCTTTAAAATTCCACATACTGTAGACATCCTGCTGCAACTTGCTTTTTCTACTTGACTATTTGTGAGTTTTATCCCTATTGATACACCCACTCTAATTTGTTCATTTTCATGACTGTATAGTATTCCACCATAATTGCTTTGATGGTGCTTCTGTTAGTGGATATAAAATAGCCCATTACATTCATCCCTCCATATCCACATGGGATAGGTTCTAAGACCCCCAACAATATAAAAATCTACAGATGCTCAAGTTCCTTATATAAAATTAGTACAGTATTTGCAGACACTTTGCCCACTCTTCCATATACTTTATTTCTTTCTCTACATTATTTACAATAACTAATATAGTGTAACTGCTATGTAACTAGTCATTACACTGCATTGTCTAGGGAATGGTGATCAGAAACAAGAATGTACATGTTCAATTCAGACAACACATTCAGTACATAGTCAGTACATGGTTGACTGAATCGATGGACATAGACCCCCCCCAAATATGATAGGTTGACTGTACTTGTTTTAAATCGTAAAAGTAACATGCATATATTCTCATGCATAGCAGAATATTCGAATGATACAGGCTCTTAGACAGATGAGAGAAAGCTCTACTTGCCTACTGCCCATCTCAGCGACAACCACTACCACCAACCTCTATGTTCTTCCAGCGTTTTTCCTGGCTGCTCATATCCATGTTTGTTTCCATGCATGGGTATCTTTTATAAGCATTTCTCCATCTCTCCTGCTGTCTGCACCCTGCTAATTCCTCCCCTGCCATCTTTCACCGCCCTCTTCTAATCGCTTGCCTCTTAAATGTTAAGGTTGCTCAGCCCTCCAGTTTCTGCCCTTTTATTTTCACTTTCCCTGGATTATATTGGTCTGCCCTAGCTTCACCAACCGGGCACACTGACCTCTGGAAAGCTTTATGCTCTTGTCCACTAAGCTCTGAGCACCTCCTGGCAATTCTCAGTCCCAGACATTTCAAACTACAGATGGTCCAAACTGACACAGCTCCTCCCCACTGTTCCAGAATGCCCCACCACCACCATCCAACTCCTAGATCGTCATCATCCCAGTGTGACTCTGCCTCACCCCAGAACTCAATGTGCTGACACCCTCTGAAATGACACTGAACCAGCCCTCTTCACCCCACCCCCAGGCACCGTGTCTCCTCTGGGTTCTTGCAATTACCCCCCAAAGGCTCCTCTGCCTCCGTTCCTCCCCACTTACTGTGCCGCCTCTTCTTCACTTTACCTCACTAAAGGGAAAAAGAGAAAACCCCACATAAGTGCTTTGTTTCAAAACCATCCATGCTCCCCACTGTCACAGTGGACTCCCCAGCATGATATTCAAAACCCCACAGTCCCAGGCAAAATCCCACCCCACTTCCCAGGCAACCTGTCCTGCGGTCCCAGGACACAGCGCCCATCTGAGCTCCGCCAGTGCAGGTGTTCCTGATAGTGGTTGAGAGGGTGGGGTGTGGGCTCCATTTCTGCCCACCCCAATCAGCCAACTCCAACCATGGATGCTGTCTCCAAACAGTGGGGGCGAGTCCTTCAGACCCAAGCAGCAAGCTGCTCCGCAGACAGTGGGGTCTGCAGGCTCCAGTTGGTAGACAAAAGACAATCATTATAATTATATTTTCAATTAGCTGTTCACTTTTCCCCCACACTCGCTAACCAAGATCCAGGAAAAGAAGGACCTTTATTCATCATGAGCCTCTCTTCTCCCACTAATGGGGTCAGACTCTGGGTGCCTTGATTGCACATAGACTGGGGAGAAGCAAGCACCCAGGAGAGTGACTTCTTCACTGCCATGTTTGAGGCAGGAGCAGAACCAGAACTCACAGCCCCCAAAAGGGGAGGCCTTAGGCCCGAATCTCCTGAACCCTCAAGTGAAGGTCTGGCCACTGGACCTGGCCTAAGAGAGAGACCTGGCTTCGGCAGCTCCCCATATGACAAGGAAGACCAGGCCCTACCTGAGCAAGCTCTCTACCTGAAGGCCAAGGATCTGGGAATACCTAAACTGACTCTTCCTTCTGTGCTTGTCCATCAAATATGGATGATCATGCACTGCCATGTCGTTACATCATTACAGGAAATAATAATTGCTGCCACTGAATTAGGCCTTCAATGTACCAGGGGTAGCATGTTCTTTGATGCAGCATCTCATTTAAATGCCTCAAAAACCTTTCAAAGTGACTGTATTAATATCCGCCTCTTACAGAAAAGTTGAAGTTTAAATGACTTACCCACCTGATGACAGATGAGTGGACCAAGAAGACAGATGTGGCATATGTGCACAATGGCATACTACTGAATTATTTAAAAGAAAAATTAAAACCTTGCTATTGTGACAAATGGATAGGCTTGTAGGGGATTATGCAAAGCGGAAGTAAATCAGAAGGAGAAAGTAAACTCTGGATGATCTCATTCCTACGTGGGATATAAAGAAACAAAGCAAAGGAACAGATAAAACCAAATCAAACAAACCCTTGGAATCCAATTGCAGACCAAGGTTATGGGGTGGTGGCAAAGGGGCGGCGAGTTGGGAAAGAAGAGTGCTGTGGTGAAGGGCTATTGGTGCTTTGGGGGGGGTGTGGTGTGGCAACATATATTTGAAGAGGAGTAAACCTGTACTCCCAGAATAGTGTAATCCAATACTTCAACTGAAAATGAATGAATGAATGAATGAATGAATGAATGAATGAATGAATGAATGAATGAATGAATGAATGGGTTTTAAGTAAGTGAATAAATCAGATGCCTAAGATCACACAGATGGGAAGCGGAGGGGTCAGAATTTGAGCACCTTAACTACTATGATGCCTTTCCTTCTACTCTTAGATTCCTCCTGAGAACAAATACCCCACTCTGTGTGCTTCTGTCTTTCTTCTAGACCCTAAATGTAAAAACGATGGCAACAGGTCCAAATGTCAGATGGTGGCACACAAGGGGCCTGAACGGAAGGGGTGAAGTCTGGGCTGAGTGCAGTCATTCTCAGAACTCTTGAGAATTTCTTTCTGAAACCTTCAGGCCATGCCCTCAGGCCCCAGTGTCTGCAGAAAAGCTAGATTCTTGGGTGACTGAGTGTCTGGATGTGCCAAAGATCAGGCTAACTTAGGTCAAACTGTCTGCCATGACTGTGCAGAGATAACTGCCCGCACAACCTTAGGGCACAGAGGACTATGGCTCTGTGTGCTCCATCTGGCCCCGGGTATAGTGATCCACTTTCCCCAACTCAGCCTGCTCTGTCTAGGACAAGTGTCCGAAGTGTTCCCACCACTATACATGTACGTGAAGGGTTCTAGGATTCATAATTTCTTCCCCGAAGGCCCAGGCCATGGCACTTTGCACATGCCAGAACCACTAAATGCTTGTCTGTCTTTCCTCTCTGTTCCGGGCACCTCCTGCGTTATAAGGTGCTCACAAATGAGAATTCAGTGACAGCATGAATGCAGCCTCAAAGACTTGAGGGTTGCCTTGTTCAGCGGCACTAGGCCATAGCAGCTGGAAGGGTGCAATCATTCTGGTCTGAGAAAGAGGGTGCAAAGACTATTGTCCCAATCACGGGTTCTGAGTAACTGCTATCACCACCTTCTCCCGCCATTGGAAGGACCACGGCCGCCTAAGGAGGCTCCCCAACTTTGGCGGCCCAGCCCCTCCGTCCCCTCCTGCCCCCTCTATCCACAGAGCCCAGGATTCAGCTCCTGCGGGTCCACAACCCCGAGTTCTAAGAAGGGAGATGAGGCGGCCATGAGCCTCCACACGGGGGCGCTGAAACGGCGCGGAAAGAGGAAGCGGGGTCCGAGTGGCATCTTCTAGGGTGGTGGAGCCCAGCCGGCCAGCGACGCCCCCTCGGTGGGGTCCTGTCCCTCCTGCCGCCCCTCCCAACTCCCCTCTTTGCTCCGCCAACCCCGCCAGCCCCCTCTCGTTCCCCGTTACGTTCCTCGGTCTAGGAGCGCACGGCTGGGAGGGTCGCATCCCGACTCGGCCACTGCAGGGCTGGGCGGTACATGCAAGGCACTCGGCCCCCGCAAGCCAGCGGGGAAATCATCCCACCCACCTTGGACGGAGTAGGCGCTCAGGAAACGTCAGCTTCCTGCCCGCATCCGCCCTCATCTCGTGTTTCCCTCGTCTTTTTTCTTTTAAATCCCTCCCCC
>PVHY01016804.1:0-32915 GCA_004024945.1 Uropsilus gracilis
AGACTATCAAATGAATTTTTGAGTAGGTCAGTTCTTTTTGATTCCCATCCAAGAAGAGTTGGGTTCTAAAGAACCAAATGGGAATAGCTCAAGTTGCTTCTACATACAGCAATTAGTGGCTCTGGGTTATGGACTCCAGTAAATCTATGAATAAAAGAAAGCCCAAGAGGAGCCCATCACCAACAACTACAGATGAATCCCCACTGAAGAAGGAATGAAAGCAAGGACAGACAGGGCTGGGCTTGGATTATCAGCATTTTTTAATTTACCATTACCTAGCACATAGCTCTGGACATAGACAGCATCTCACTCAATACCTACTGACCGCTTCCAAGTTGAATGATATGAGACCCTTGGTACTGGCCAAGGTTCTAGATTCCTTTTCCCTCAAAAGGGAAAGAAAGAAGGGATCTAAGAACCATGTGGTCACTCTAGACTGATGGTACACGGTGCTGAACAGCAAAAGGGCCTCCAAGGAAGCCCACAGCCCTAGGGGTGATTAGCACTGCTGAGTTGCAAAGGTCGATGGAGCAGGAGCTTGTAATGTAACTGAAGCTAAAAGAAGTCTATGTTACCCTGAGATAATGTGGATAAGACGTGGGGTTGTCTCAGCTACATAGATCACAGGAAAACAAGGCATTTTCAGAGAAAAATGTCAATAAATCAAAAATTTTTAAGGAAATGTTTTTAATACACCTGCCTGTAATCATATTCTGTAGGTCTAAGGGAAGACAGGATATAATGAACCCCAAGAGTTCAGTAAAATCAGCAAAAATTTTGCTACTCTGCCTTTAATTCATTCTTCTGATGACTTCTGATAAAGTGAACTCTGCAATGAGGTGACATATATCAAAGAGAAGCCCCTTCCCAAGAACCTTGTGAAACGGGGGCTTTCGTTCAGGCTAGACACTTTTTAAAAGTTTATGTTTATTGAGATGACACCAGCTTACCACACTGCATGTGTCTGAGAGATAGGTTCCTAACTTTGCGAGTATATGCTCTCACCCCATGCCCACCAAAGCCCCAATAAAGCTCCACCATCTTTCACTGCCAAGCTAGCATTGTTCAAATCACCCTTCTTCTACAACTTTAAAAAAAATAATTATTACTAATGAGAAAAGGAACCCTCACACTTTGACACTGAAGTACTTTTTAATATCACTAGATGCTATTATTAAATGTGTATTATATAGGCATGTATACACATATAAAAATAAGCACTACAGATGTGGGCAGGAAAATTCTTAGCAAAACCCCCACATATTTCAAATACTGTTCTTCCTCATTATTGTCCTCTACCATAATTAGCATGTTACAGCATAACAGGTGGTTTTCATTTATAGAATGCAAAATTAATGAAATTTGGAGATAGTCCTGTCTTTAAAAACAAATTGGCCGTTCTAAAAAAATTTTTTTTAAGTCCACCGCCTTTTTCTACAAAACAGAAACAAACCAAACAAACTCCCTTCCTGCTAGCTTTCTATTACCTGCCTTTTTAAGTGCATTTAAATAATTAAGTATAATGCATTTCTGATGGTGTAAAATTAACATGTATCAAAGAAAACAAGAAAAATATTGTGCTGGGCTTTACAGGAAAGGGGAAGAGAAACAAATACTGCCTATTTTTCCAGTTTGGTAACCCCAGTTCTGTTCGGTGCTCTCCTAGTGACAACAGATTTACCACCATACAAGGAGCTGCTCCTCAACTCAGGCAAATTTGTGGACAGTTGTATTATAGGTCCTAACCCAGTCATTTGGACAGACAGACCAGGAAAGCATAAATAGTACTGCTATTAACTAACTATAGCATCTGTCCCTGATCAGGAGGATTCAAAAAGCATTTTTTAAAAATACGAGGAGATACTGAATGGACTGTCAACACATAGAGGAATGTTTAATATACTCAAATAAACAAGATATGTGCCTTAACTAGTCAGACATTGTTTAAATTTAGTGAGTGAAGTGAGAGGGTCAGACAGGCAGACAGAGTCTCCCAATTATGCAGGGCAAGCCCTCAGATCATGTGAAAGCTATAATTAAATGTTGTTACCAAATCCCCACTACCCCTTCTCCCACCTAGAAGTTATGCATGAATTCAAAACAAGCAAATTATGATTTGCAAAAATTAGGCTATTCACTCAGTAGGAGGATAAGCATAATTGCATTAAGTCATGTATGGGGGGGGGCGACACATAACATTGGGGATTAAAAAAAAAAACCCCAACATTATTAAGTATAATCGTTGTCATCAGAATATCCTTTTAGCTTACCTCTGCTTATTTTTTTTAAAATCTACCCACCCAAAAAGCATACCACCCTGCAAACTGTATTCTAGGCAGCACCTTTTAAAAACACAGTCTAATGAAAAGGATGGGGTTCAGACCATTCCTCAGATGATTCTCTACGGAGAAATTCGTTTTTAAAAAAGGAGATAAGTGAAAAAAAAGACCAAAAAAAGACTCTGTGTCCACCGAAAGACCAGTGGTTTCCTATCTGTCCTTGCACATGGGAGTGCATGCAGGCATGCATGCACACACACATACACACACCCCTCAGTTCTTTACAATCAAAATAATTTGATTCTTCCTTAAAACATATTAAAAAACAAATACCGGAAAGGTTAGGTAGACGAGAACAAGGAGAAAATCAAGTTCATGTAAACAGTAAGCACATACCTGCCAGGCGAAGCCATTTCCTCTACATTTTACAGTCCAAGTGCTGGGTATTAGCATTATTGCTACTATAATGCTTCCGATAAAAATGGATTGTCTCTTGCGGACCTGAGAACCAGCTGGCTGCTTGAGAAGTGGTTTCCCCCATATATGATTCAGTCTCCTTGACAAATATACTGCATCGTACTGGATGAGTCATCCGAGGGTTAGTCCGCATTTTATAGGCCTGTTGTGTCATTACTCACATTCAACATCCTGCTTCTCAAAAGTGGAAGCTGAAAGCCTGACAGCTGACAGATGCTTTTTCCAATTAAAATATTGTTTAAAAAATTCCTGTAAGTTATGATTATCAATCATTGATGATAGTATGAAATGCCTAAGAAGCAAATCGTACAATTCAATAGCCGAGATAACAGGCTACAGACCCACAAGTACAAACTGTTCACTTGCCCTCTCCCCAAACGAAACCATTCTGCTCAGAGTTGAGTGTAAGGACCCCCTTATACGATGGATTAGTTATAGGCACGGCCCTTGTTGATTTTTAGGTTGCAAGGTTACCACCTAGTTGCTGGATCATTAAAATGTTGGTCCCTGGATGGATTTTGTTATAGAACTGTGGCATTGTGTTTCTAAAAATGCCTGCTCTTTAGAGAGGCAAACTGAAGTATGTTAGAGTTGAAGTGATCTATTCTGGCTATGTTACGAAGCATGTTAGCTGAGGGGGCATAGGGGTAATATGTGCAAAATCTTGGTAATTGTTGCACCTGTGTGAGTATGTGAGGGTTGCTGCTCTTCTTTGGGGCATGGCTTAAAATTTTCACAATGAAATTTTTCTTAATTAAAAAGTTTTCAGTTCCTAAGGTTTTCTAATTCGCACCCAAACAAACCACTATTAGGCAGATATGACACTACCATGCATGTGAATAGAGGACTGTTCACAGGCAAGCTGGTGGCCCTGTGGGTGTGGGAACTTCCTGGGTGAAGGTTTGGCACACGCGCCCGAAGGCCAGTGAGAGAGCTTGGTGCCTGCCCTCTGCTCCCAAAGGCTGTCTGGTGACTGTTCCTTATACTTTCCTTGAGGACAACAAGCGTTGGCCTCCTTCGTGAGCTCAGTGTTGACATTGTAAAGGAGAGGTGACTATTTCCAGCTTCCTTATATGGTTTTGGAAAGGCTCCCGAGAGGTTATGTAAGTCACATCCACAGTCCCCTTACATCAACAAACCTCTCTGTAAGGTGGCAGTGTTTGTTTGACTCACTTTATGTTCAAATTGGGTTACTTAAATCACCAGAAGGAGGAAGAGAGTTTTGATTTCATGGCCGGAAAAAACCCAGATACAGACACTTGAATGCACGCTAAATGAAACCACTGTTGAAATTACATGGCGTTTAAAAAACGCCCGTGTTGATAAGTTGTGAAAGTGCTTTGAGATAGAGTTCCTGAGCCCAGAACCTGCCTGCTGCTCCCTCCAGTTCTGCAACCAAAGGATGGGAGGGTGTGTCAGGCTGAGGCCCCCACCTCAGCCCGCAGTCAAGGTTAATTCTCACAAGATAGCAGCATGGGACTGCAAACAGGCTGTACATGGCAACTGTCTTCGCACGTCAAGCAACCACTTCTGGAACTCAGACTTACGGGTGTGTAGGCATGAACTGGTATCTCCCTTGGCTTTGACAAGCTTGTTGGTCAAAAGGACTGCAACTACAAAATTATTAAAATGCTCCCCCCCACCCCCACGTAGTGGCGATCACCTTTAATCCTAGCCTTGGGAGGTAGAGGCAATGAATCACTTGAGTCTGAGGGTTTGAGACTACCCCCAGGCAACACAGTGAGACCTAGGTTAAAAACAAACCAAAAAACTAGCTGGGCGTGGTGGTGTGTGCCTATAATCCCAGCCTTGGGAGGCTGAGGCTAGGGATTACTTGAGTTCGCTGGTTCGGGACTACCCCAGGGAACATAGTGAGACCTAGTCTCTTAAAAAAAAACTGTTTTCCAATTCAATGATATTCTGACATGCTTGTGAAGCATGATTTACCTTAATACAAAGGTTGAGACAGAGGATGGGGGCGCGGTTAATAAATCTCTAGCCTATTTGAGTTTATGTAATTATTTTCAAAAAGTTCATAGTTCTTTAGAGAATCTTATACTTCAGTCTTCATTAAAAATACAAAAATAATAGCAATAACAGGTTACACATACATACTGAGTACATACACATGTATGTACACACATACATTTCATTTAACCAGTGGTTAAATGGAACGAGAAATAGGCAAATGTTAACAAGGAATTGTGTGTATAGGAGTCCTCTGTTCCAGTCTACAACTTTTCTGAAAAGTGTGAAATATTTCAAATAAAGCTAAACATACTCTTAAAACCACTGAATCTATAACCTCTCTTACAATTAACAACAACAAAACGTTTAAGGATTTCAGTAGCCACCACATTTGCTGCTGCTGCTACCCTCACATTTTTAAAAAAATCTTGGACCCTACAGAAATTTACAAAATGTTAACATTGAGAAATGCCTCTCTGGGTAAGGGATTCTCAAAGGGTGTTCCACGCAAACAGTTTGATAAGAGGCCCCAAACAAAACAAAACAAAAACCCAAACGTATCAGGAAAACAACATGCCATGTTTATGTTTGTTTAGTCTTGTATTTCACAAATTTAAGTGACCACAGGAACCATCGTCCCAGAATTGAAGAAAATATTTAAGAAACACTGTAAGTGACAGCATGCAGGCTACTCTTTTCCTGATTTTCAACTGCCAAATTTTCTTCAGAACACTTTTCACTTATGATGGTAACAGCAGATATCCAAGTGTTCCTGCCATCTCTAAAGGACAGTTCTAACCGAGTGTGGTGGCACGCACCTGTAATCCCAGTTACCTGGGAGGCTGAGGCTAGGGATCACTTGAGCCCGCAATTTGAAACAACCCTGGGCAAGACCTAGTCTCTAAAAAAAAAATTAATTAAATAAAGGACAGTTCTGATTGGTGGTCTGAATGCTCAGGAACGCCAGTCGGTGAGCAAACATCTTCGCCACCTCCATCACCCAGTTTCCCCTGAGCACACCAGCCTAGTGGAAGCAGGGCAGCAGGTTCCCATGTGTGAA
The DNA here is from genome assembly GCA_004024945.1 of Uropsilus gracilis. Classification (NCBI taxonomy): domain Eukaryota; kingdom Metazoa; phylum Chordata; class Mammalia; order Eulipotyphla; family Talpidae; genus Uropsilus; species Uropsilus gracilis. The sequence goes on from PVHY01016804.1 coordinate 5,785, forward strand.
TGAATGGACAGTTCACACCAGTCTGGGTGTTTCAGGTGAGAGGTGGCTGGCTTTGGAGAACCAACTGCACAACAGTCGCCCCAGCTCATCAAGTTCAGGGCACTGGACCTCAGGACCTGAAGAGCAGCCTCCAAGCCTTTGGCCTCGAAGTTGCCTGTGAATTTATGTGTTTGTCTCTTGGTGCTGATTCTTGGGTATGAGGCAAAACTAGTCATGAATAGAGCAGAGCACAGTTTTCAATTTCCTGTAACTTACAATGAACTCTACCTTTTCCAGTCCCGATCGTGTATTAACTGGTCTAAGGGTTTTAGTAATTATCTGCTAATATGTGTGCTTTTTGACTAATGCCCAGATACTGGTGAATGACAAGATGGAGGAGCACACATGGCTGCCAGTGATGAGGCCCTGCGGGTTGCCCTGAGCAGCAGTGGAGACTGACCTGCAGTCAGGCTATCCTAGTTCACAAACCCAACTTGAGCCTGCATCACTTAACTTCTTTGAGCCTCTTCCTAGACCAGTAAAATAAGGATAATACTATTAATTGCCTCAGAGGATGGTTTTCTATGGGGTAAATATGATCATTCACAAGTATTTAGCATAGGGCCTGGCCAAATACAGATGGCTGTAGTTTATGCAAACAAAAGAGTTATTTGTAGTTTTATGAATCTATAGAGTATCAAGGGATGAGCAAATTATGGCCAGTACCACACTCGTCAGTTCACCTACTATCTACGGCTGCTTTGGAGCAACAAAAGTAGAGGTGAGCAGTTGCAACAGAAACCAGATGGTCCCCCCAAAGTTGAAAACACTGACTATAGCAAGACATGTACAGAAGTCTGCTGGTCCCATTTGAACAACGTTTGGGTAACGATGCAGGTCTTCTCCCTGTAGAAGTTTCGGCTGGCAGTTCCTTGGTCTCCTGAATGTCTTGATTTAGAATGAGGTACGTGAGCATTATTTATGGTGATGTGAGCGACGTGGACTGTAGCTCATGCCTTCCTTACAGAGCAAAAACACTCCATGGTGCTGTCTCGGGACCGGTGGGGAAATCTGCACAGCCTGAGGTTGGCTGCCTGTTGGTTGTCTTACCTCCCTTCCTCCCTGACCTTCCCACTCCAAGAGGACAATCTCTGTTTCAGAGTCCAGTGACCCCAGCTGATTTGTGTGAGTCCACAGCAGAGCCTCCCCTCCCCCAAGTCACATCTGTGCATTATGTTGAAACCACATGTGTCCCCAGAGCTTCAAGCAAGAGGTGAAAGATGATCTGGAGGAGGCATTCGGGAAACTGAGCAAACAGAAATGAAGGATGATTTCCAAAGGCCTGGACAGTTGCAAACAGGAATCGGACCAGAGCAGCAAGGGGTCTTTGGAACTGGGGTTGCAACACTGTGGGCAAGAGCCCAGTAAGGGGACTAAGGGCCAACCCAGAGAAATGAACACACCCTAAATGCTGGTCCCAAGACACATCTCTGCAACCATTCCTGCTGCCTATTTTCTTTGGCAGGAAAGACTGTTTATTTGGGGAAAATGAACCCACAGCATTAATGGATAATGCAGGTGAAGGTACTCCTGGGACCAGTCTCTGAGAGGAAACATGAACAAAAGAAACCATTCTAAGTGCTTCAGTTATGTTTTCTTTAAAAGGGGGGAGAGGGGGCCTTAGCCAGCTGTTCAGAACAAGATTGAATCTGGGGTGTACTTAGATACATGGTGTCTTGCTGGCAGTCATATGATGCCTAAACTGTAAACAACATTTTTGTGAATTAGTTAGAAATATGCACATGGTAAATACTAAAGTGAAGGAAAGGCCGGGTATGGTGGCACATGCCTGTAGGTGGCAGCCTAGGAAGCCACAGTCAGAGCCAGGGATCGCGGTTCGAGTCCTGCCGGGGGCAAGTAGTGAAACCTAGTCCCCCAAAAAATAGCTGGGCATGGTGGCACGCGCCTGTAATCCCAGCTACCTGGGAAGCTGAGGCTGGGGATGCTTGAGTCTGGTACCCTGGGCAACATGAGCCTGTGGTTCCAGAGGCAAAAAATAGCGAGACCTGTCTCAAAAAAAAATAGATAAATAAAATAAAATTTGAATGAATGAATAAAATAAAGTGGAAGAAGACTGGGCTGGTCAAGGAAAGCAGGATTTCAGAGCTGGTATGCATAGTAACAAATCTCACTTGAAGCCAAGTCACTTTTCAGTTATGTCCTTTAAGTGCAGATGGCTGGGTAACTGTCCAAAGTTAGTTTGGAGATGGATGTTGATGACAGGGCCAGAAGACCTGCAATAATCAAAGCCATGTAGGCACTTACTATCTTTTTTTTTTTTTTTTTTGAAGACACTAGGTCTCGCTATGTTGCCCAGGGTAATTCCGAACCCACGGGCTCAAGTGATCCCTAGCCTCAGCCTCCCAAGGTAGCTGGGATTATAGGTGTGCGCCACCACGCCTGGCTATTTTTTAGAGACTAAGTCTCGTTATGTTGCCCAGGGTAGTCTTGAACCCGCGGACTCAAGCAATCCCTGGCCTCAACCTCTCAGCACTGGGATTACAGGCGCATGCCACCGCACCTGGCTTTGTAGGCACTTACTTATGCTAAGCGCTACTTTTAAATATTAAGAAACCTTATAATTATGAAGATCTCCCAGTGCTAGGCATGTGGAATCAGCCAGATTTCTCTAGGGAAAGGCAATGAGAACTCATGATGACAGAGCAAAGGCTTGAATGGCAAGAAAAAAGGTGATAAAGCATTCAGGGTTTCTGGGTGCATGACCCAGTTGGAGGCCAGGGTCCATGAGAAGACCAGTTTCCCCCTTCAAACTGGACAGCAAATAGAGCCAGGCCTGGCTACAGATACCCAGGCAAAAGAGAGAAGATAAACCTAGATTGAGGGGTGGAATTTTTATGGTCAAGGCATGAGGTTGTGTGAAGACTCAGAAAGCAAATACAGGGAGTCTTGAAGGAGTGACCATGTGATGAATTTAAGTATCTGCACGGATGAAGAATGGGGTCCGTGCCTGAAGTCTGCTCAGGGTCAGGTGGCTTTTTCTGTAAGTGCACAGGTGTCCTAAGGGTCACAGACCAGACCCAAATCTACCATGCATCTAACGAAGTCCACCCTACTGCGTCCTTAGCACCAGACCAGCATTAAACCAAAAGCTGCTTTAAAAGGTTATCTACACTCAGGCATGGTGTACAGAAAAGAAATCTACCACTCACACCTTGATATTCAAAAAACTTTATCCAAGACAATGGTAGCTTCCTAGCTAAGCAAACATTTCACATGGAAGACACTTGTTGATTTAGGTGGCTGTACAGACACAGCTATGGAAATAGATCTTTCTTCTGCGAACTCTCAACAGTGCTCTTTGGGCATTCAACTATGTGAACCGTACACATTATTAAAACTGGAAATGCTGCAAATTTATTGTTTGGGAGCAGTCACTTGGGTCCGGATTTGTCACTAGTTATATGGTTTTGGCCAGATTCATTTAACGTCTTTGTGCCTCGGTTTCCTTGTCTAGAAAAACGCAGGACTTAATTAAACTAGGTCAGTACCTGAAATTGCAAAATTCTATAAGGAATGCACTGGTAATAATTAAATGAGAAAAATGCTTAATACAAGTCGATGACAAGTAGTCATTGAAAAGGGGTTGAAAAGGGCTTGGAAATGCTGGTGGGGGAAGACCATGGGATTAGATGAAAGCTGTATTCCTGATCTGGGCTCTGACAGTCTAACCTAACACCACAGTCTAACTCACCCCAAAGCTAGAACTGATTTTCCCACAGGCAACATTCATCAATACTAGCAGCTAAAGTCAACATTAGCTTTTTGGCTGTGTCATATGCAGGCACTGGGCCTTACAATTTCACAGGATTTTTACCCCAAGATTTGAAATAGAGAAACAACGTGGCACATTCTCTTCTCTGTCTTCACAGCCATCAGTACCCAATTTCCAGCATTTTGTTTTGACCTCCACCTCACCTGTCACTACACTTGAGACATTGAAAGTTGCTGCTTTTATTTTAATTTTGTGGCTGAGAGGATTTGTCAAAAGATAAACCTTTGGAAGGCGGAATTTCTTTCATTCACTCACCAAATACAGATAAACATTTACTGGTCTAAACAGGAGTAGAGAAGAATATTATGCAAAGGAAGGGAATGATGGACAGGAGGTTGTCCATTCTGCATGGGCAATTTTTCCTTCATTACAAAGTGAAAAGTTCATTATAGAAAAGGAAAGAAAGGCAAAGAAAAATTCACCTGAAATGACATCGAGGTAACAGAATTTAAGATGTAACGGGCATTATTAGTACAGCAGAGAATTGTTAGAGTGTGAGCTCCATGAAAGGGGCTTCCAGGCTCCTAGTCCCACCTAAGAAAGCTGAGGGAGCTCTGAAGAGACATGGAGGAAGTGGAGGAAGGAGAGACATGTGAAGAAGTCACACTTGCTTCAAGCTTGGACTTGCACCAGGGGCTTGGAGGACATGGACACCACCACCACCCCCCACCCCCGGTCTCTTTCACACGTAGCCTTGTGGCAAGCTTTTGAGCCTTAGTGGCTGTGTTTGGGGCCAACCCTAGTCGACTTGGCATTTACCCACACAGATGGGTAACGTGGGCTGCTTCACTGAGAAACGAGTATCCTTTCTTCTCTGTGCACACTAGCACTTTCAAGTTCTGTCACACGGACTTTTGCTTCATCCTTATGTGGCAGCTGGAAAAACCCCTTAAGAGTATGCAGGTTTGGGACGGAGGATACCATGGTTACATGATGTATGTTTACTAGTTTAATGTATTCTTTGCCACTGTGTGAGCCCCATTTAAAAAAATTGGAAAATAGTATCTCCTTATTTGTTCATTTCTGAATTAAAAAAAAAAAAAAAAAAAGCTGTTATATACAGGGTTTTCTGGCCTGTTTTGGGTCAGCTCCCCAGAAAGGTAAAAAAATAACTTATGGGTTTCACCCCATACAGATCTCAGGAAGCAAGTTAAAAAAAAAAAAATGATTAGCAGCCTAGAATTCTGAGACAAACCTTAGAGATAGCTAGTTCTAGACCAACCACACTTAACAAATGAGAGAACTAAGGGCAGCTGCCAAATTTCTGGTTTGCATTTTACTGTTTATGAGCCAAATGAGGCCCAGAACTTATGACTCTTGTTTGCTGTCCCTTGCTAAGAATGAACTACCTAGGCTAACACCAAATCATCCCCAAAACTACCAAATTACTTGTTGCTTCTGAAAAACAATCAAAGCAATCACTTAGAGAACAAGAGAGTAGATGGCAGCCTCCAGAGTGTTTCCCAGCACAAAACTCAGGTGCCAGGTTAAATAAATCATCATAAGGGCAGCCAAAGATACTCATCACTCTGAAAATTGTTTTTGAATTTTGCCGTAATATTTTAGCTTTATCGGAAATTTTAAAAGTGGGTCAGTAAACCCGAGTTAAGGCTCCCTGGTCAACAGATTGCCAACATTCAGCTAAGGCTTATATAGATCACTGGCCAGCACCAAATTCTTCCTCCTGGTGCACCTAAATTCTCTGTAGGGAGGATGGCTGCAGAGCACCTAACTTGTTATAAGCATTTCCCCCTCCCAAGAACATCCTGAAGGGATCAGAATAAAACTTGCTGGGAGGGGGAAGAATTCAAAGAAGCTGATCAACAAAGGAACCTCACCTGACACTGGAGTGGCCTAGTGGGCAGTCTTATCTGTGCAGTCACCCTTTCAAAGTCAACACTACCCATTCAGCCAGAGAACAGAGACAAGATGAGTCTGTTTAAAGAGAACAGAAGTTCCTCTTCTCAATGAATACATCCCCTGCAGTGGGCCAGCCTGGGGGGGTCCACTATCCATGTGTTTCTCCTGATCCACTGGTATCCTTGCTGTGACTCTGGTGTTTAAAAATTCAGTACACACTCATCATTCAGCAAGGACCGAGGTGCCAGCTAATTACTTCATTTGGCACCCTTGCACAAAAACAGAGACTTCTTCCCCAAATCAGAATTTAAACTTTCACTTAGTTGCTCCTTAAAAAGATAGGCTTCAAGTTTTATTCACATCTCAAGACAGCTGAGGCAAGAGTGGAGGGAAATGGACAATGAATGTGGGCTCCAACTATGTTATAGGCTAAAACCCAAAGCATAAGCCCCAAATGTGGCAGAACTGAGAACGGGTCTTAAGGACCCTTAGATTTCATCCTTCAGAACACTTCTGAACAAGGTTCCACAGTTACCTGTTCTGTTTCAAGTCTCCCCGAAGTTCTCTGCCCTCTTTTCTCCACTCAATAGAGAGAAAAGCCTTCATGGATTTGTTTCTTGAGAGCCCTTGAGGAATTGTCCCTGACACTAAGAATGTGAAGAGCAAGTCTTAACATCTGAACATTCCAAGCTTCTAGGGTGGGACCAGTTCAGCTCAAAGGGATTTTGCTACCAAGCAGTAGAAGCTTAAGATAAATACAAACACACAGACAATATGGCACACAGGATGCCAACAGAGAAGTGAGACTGCAAAGAGACGCTGGACCGGGAGGAGGAAGCCACCAGCCCACCACAGCTTCTTCCACTATTCCTTGGCAGAGGAGGGCAGCTAGCTGCCCAGGACAGCCAGCACAGGCAGTCAGTGAGACCTCCCTGTCCCCTGCAATTTATCTCTAGCTGTCAAATCAGTTTGTAAGTCAGGGTGAGGATGGGGGAAAAGTCCATGGGTACCCAGTGGGTTGCTCATAACCTCCTAGGTCCATATCAGAACAGACTCTAGGATGTTTTAATGACAGAAAAGTGGTGGTCAGATGTTTATAACACAGATTAAATGGGGCATAATAAGTCACTGATTTATTCACACTATGAGTATATTCTTTTTTAATTTAGCTTACTGTTCGGCATAGGCAACACATCCATGATTCATATATTAAAATATAAAAAGGTATACTCCCACCACATTCCATCTGCCCCTTCCTTCTCCCAACCAACAAGAGAATAGTAACTCCCTTGTATTCTTCCAGGGTTTATGCAAATACAAATATGTATTCTCTTCTCACCCCATCACACACAGAAGGGTAGTATATCATTTACATTCACACAAAAAGGTAGTATATCATTACACTGCTTTTGATCTTTTGGAGATCTTTTCATATTGGAATGTAGACAATGTATCCCCTTTCTATGTTTGTACAGTACTCCACTACGGTGATATGCCAAGATTTATTTAACCAGTCCCTTACTAAGGAGCACTGAGGTTTTTCCAGACCTTCAGCTATTGAAAACAATCCTGTGATGAATGATCTCATATATTAGAGTTGTCTTTACACAGCAGCAGGTCCTCACCATTGTTTCATTAGACAAGAAAAGAACAACTCCTGACTAAGTCCAACAGAATGTTACTCACCTTCGCGTTCCTTTTAGGTACTTTCATGTGAAGATGTAGTTTCTAAGAACCTATTGACTTAGGTGAGGACTTACGCCAGACTTATATTTGGTTCTGTAATTTCCTACTCTAACACCAAAAAAGAAGGAATACAACTTCACAATAGCAAACCCATTTGAAATCAGGACAAACCCTTTCTAACAGTGTGTTTACAAAAAACAAACAAAAAACTGGTATGATGTATATGCAGTAGGTACTGGATAATTATTTGTGGAAGGAGTAAGGCAGTTCAAAGAATTAGGTTCCTCATTCTCGAGACTTATTATTCTCACTGTCCCCTACAAAGCTGCACCACCCATTCATTCTAAGGGGCCATTCAGCTATCTGACCCCTTAAAAACATTCTTAAAAGCACTCCATCTCACAGAGGAGGGATCTTGCTCAAAGCAGTGACTGGTGTTAACTCAAAGAGGAAAAAGTCATCCTTGGTCATTACCTGGGCTTACAGAGAGCCAGTGGGAAGTGAAGCCACACAACCCTAGGACTAAACTGATGGCCGGTCCCTCCATCAGAGCACAAGTCCCAGGTGAATCCCACAAAGCAGGACCCCTCAGTTAACCCAGAGAGGAGCCCAACAGGTGATTTCAGCTCTTGCCAGTTACTGCCTCCACAAAGAAGTGGGAAATTCTAAGCTGCCCAAGGCGCTAACTCACTCTTTCCACAAGCATCCTGGAGGTTCTAGTCTAGGGACACCAAAGGGAACATGCCTTCAGGAAGAAGGCAAAGCTGTTCAGAAGTGGTTGAGGTTGGGATCTCAAGAGCATTTCCTCTGAGATAGGTCAAGGACCCTCCAGAAGGACTAAGCAGCGTAAGGAAGAGGGGCCAACCTGCAACACAACTGAGTCCAAAGCCACCTATAACTCTATTGGACATGCAGCTGCGTCATCTCTCAGTGTGTGTACGTGATGATGGTGTCACTATGCTCAGGTTAAACTATCCACAATGTATATACCTGTCTGGACCCCAACTCCATCTAGAACTAAATGTAGAAAAGCAGTTTTGAGACAAACTGGAGAAAACAGAGCATGAATTCCCCATGGGGTGAGATTACAAAATCATTAATTCCTAGGTGTGCCATACATTCCTAAGTGATTCATACAATGGTGTTCTCATTGTTTTTATAAAGTCCTTATCTCATAGCTATATACATGAAAGGATTTAAAAATAAAATGATGCCCAGGATTTGTGTGCAAATATCTTACACCCTATCTTACCCCCAGAAAAAGTTGTATGGGATGAAGAAATGAATGACAGCTGGGTGATGGGTACCTGGTAGCTCTATCGATTATCTTTACCTTTGTGAACGCTAAAGTGCATTCACAAACACTTTAGAAGACCTCACTACTGTCCAGAACAGGCAATTTGGCTCCTTAAGGGTGATATCTCCAGATTTAAGTGACCACGTAAAATCAAGTCAACTAAGTAATTATGCCAGATGTTTCATCCTTTCACCTAAAACATTGATTTTCAACTCTGGACACATGCCTGCATCACCAGGAAAAAAAATTTTTTTAAATTGGTACCTCATTTGTCTAGGGTACAGCCTAAATGCCTGGATTTTTCAAAGATCCCCAGGTATTTACACCAAAGTTTGAGAATCAGGGCTCCAGAGAACCAACAGGGTGGTTTCAGGTAAAAGTCAGGGGTAAGCATGAGAGGACTACAGCAGCAGGAGGTTCTCAGCTAGAGCCTGCCGGTAACCCCCTTGGCCTAATGGCCTGTCTCTCCAGGATTCCTGAAATCTGGGGTCCTGGTCAGGCTTCTCTGAATTACCAGTGCGAACAAAGATGACTCTAGAGCTACAGTACAAACTAGGTGCTTGACAAATGGATTAACACCAGAGACTGGTTGTAAGGCTTTAAATCCAGATGGGAGATACGGTTATTAATATCAGGATGTATTTCCTTGACCGTTCCCCTTCACCCACCTGGGCATGAAGTGCCATGTGCATCTTACTGAGAATAGCCTACATCAGGTACAGAAAAGTCTTAGACAGCTTAGAGCTGTTGAGACACTAACTGCTGGGCCGTATTCAAAGTAGAGAGGAACTGATAATTCTCCACTGAGGAGGAGCACAGTCCTTAACTTAAAAGGGATTGGGGGAATTTTCCTGCAGCAGGTGGCATTCTGATGTTCAACTGTGGGCCTCCACCCACTTTCTTGTGGCAATGGGGTTAATTCCGGTGTCATTTTCAGGAGGGAGAGATTACATCTGTTTAGACCCCTCCTATATAATGACTGACGCTCTCTCACAATGCCCTGAAGTGTAAATGTGTTCCCATTTTACAGATGACATTTTACAGATGAGACCCAGGCAATCCTAGTGATGAGACCGTAGTCAACAAGCAATAGTGAGCAGAGCTGGAATTTGATGAGTGAAATCCCAAAACCCCAGGTTCTTTCCTCAGCCACACCCTCCAAGTTAAACTTCAGGATATCGTGAACATGGCACCTCTCATTGCCACCTGTAGGAAATAATCCAAAGGTTGCTTAGATAAATTAGTCATCATGAACACGAAGGCTATGAAACCCTTGAACCAGTTTCCACGAATATGTACTTCCCTCCACTGCCAGGAGTTCCGGCTAAATGTTGCTTTCTAGTCACTCAGCAGAACGTGGCACTGGGTGAGGAAGAGAGCTCCCAAACATCCCATTTTGAAGTCCCAGTTGAGGACACCAACCCTAGGACCGATGGTCCGACAGTCAGTCATACTTTCAGATTAGAATTCCATGACCCCTGAAGTCTAAAACAGGCCTGGGGTGCAAGCTGACTGAGGTCCAAAGTCAGGGCTTGGCCTCCATTCTTGGATGCAGGGAGCTTTCTGCTATTGGTCCATCTACAGCGACACAAGTTCCACACGCAAGGCCAAATTCGGGAGCTGGTGTTATTTCATTCAGGTGTGAAGAAAACCAAACTTTACTCCTTTTAGGTCTAAATCAATATTCTCCACTTGCTCTCAAAGACAATATCAAGGTTTTTGGTCTGGAGACTCTCTGCTGGTCTGGAACCCTTCTTCTGGGAGGGTCATCAAGGCTGGTCTTGGAACGAATGAGTCAATCATTACAATTTTAAACAACGTAGTAATAATTCTTATTTTTAAATGACGATCACCAAGGCTTATTTTCAACTTATCCACCCAATTTAGTGCTTATGACTGAGGTCACTTCCAAGCTTAAGATTTACTTCTACAAGACAAACACCATCGCCATCTTTTTCTTCTGAAGTATAAGCAGATGTCTGAAAATGGCTCATGGCAGCCACATCAAGGGGAGTGTGTAGCCTCCTCAGTGAGATCAGGGCTTTGAAAGATTCCCCATTTCAATAGGAAAGTGCACACTCAGCCTCCAATGTATACTTTCCGAGAGCATTGCCCTAAGGCAACAAAGAATTTATGCCACATGATCCTATCTTCTGTTACATCATACCTGACCACAATCCATCATGTAGCATTAAAGGCACTCATGATAATCATAAAGAAATGGTGGCCAACAGTGACCATATGTCCGAGCAACACCAGGCCTCTAGGTGTCTTCTTTAGTTCTCACAGCAGTTCTCTGAACCAGGTACTTTCATTATCCCTGCTTCACAGCTGGAAAAGCTGCTGCCCAGAAAAGGAAAAGCCCAATCCATGCACTAACAAAGACACAGGACCAAATCTGGACCACGGAGATCCTTGTCCCTTTGTCAGGTTAACATGTTCACCACAGGGCCATTATTTTGTATGTCTACTGTCAGGCAGCTCTATTATTCATATTTTTCCCTACCAGACAGGGCGTACATTAAATGCACTGAATTAATGGCGCTTACCTATGTATGCACATGCACAACCATGCATGTACCAATAGTGGTACATGCTGGTGTGAACGTCCTAAGTGGTCATCAACACAACAGCTACAGGGCAGCCCAAGAGGCACATGGGACATCTTGCCAGTGCCCCCCACACACACACCAGGACCCTCCACCGGCCACAAGAGCTGTGTAGGGAGAAGGTTGTGAAGCACGTAGCATTTTTTTAAAGTCCCTGAGGAGCGTCCTCCCAGCAAAGCTCAGAGGCACCTATAGTGTTCCTCATCTCTCAGCTAAGCTGGGTCAGAAACCCAGAATTAAACTTCCTCCTGGCATCATGGCCCAGCCTGCACCAGCACACATATGGATGAGAAACAAACACATGTGCAGCACAGAGCAGTGCATACATGGGCTGGCCCGGGCAGTGCTGAGTGACACCCTGTCAATAAATACCTGGTTCTGGGTCTACACAGCCCAGGGGGTAGGTGCTCCCTATCCCATCCATTTGTAGCTATAATTTTTGGGGTGACATTATTTCCCCTTCTTAAACTGCAGTTCCCCCACTTGCAAAATGGGGAAACAATACTATCTCCTCTAGTACATCTGGTGTTTGTTATGCCAATGAACTGAGCAAGTACTTAATAAACGTACCTCTCAAGTCAATCATTCCATCCCATTCCATCCAAAGTTCAGTCTACAGTAGACAGCAATGTGGCAAAGTGGGTCTACAGCACAGTGTCTCTGTGCATCTTTAATGGTTGAAGACACAGCCTCTCAGCACAGGTGGCAAAGTGGAAAAGCTGCAGCATATGATATCCTCCGAGCAATGAAAACCACACAATTCTGCAAGTTATCCTGACCCCCGAAGGCAACACAAAACTTCTTACAACAGGGAAGTATCTGGGACTTTCAGACATCAGTGGAATTTCCCCCATATTTTCCTAAAACCCCACCTGACATTCGGAGGTTGGCTGTGGTTCTGTAGACCAGTACTTTTCAAAGCAGGAGTTCCTAAACTTTACAAGCACTTGTGTTTCCTCCAAGATATGTTTACACTGCAGGGGATACCCCTGGTCTGAAATAGTAGCTTCCTAGTTCCAGGTTCCAAAGAGAAAGGATTAAAAAAGGTAGCTTCTGGAGCCCAACCTACAGGGAGAACAATCCTAAGAAGAAAATAAAACAATAACCCCCTCCAGACAACCCCAGCCCTTCAGGTTCTATACACACAGGGGAAGGAGCTCAGACTCTGAAGAAATGGTTTCCAGGAAAGAGGTTGCTTGGTAAAGCAGGCAAAGAAAAAACATTCAGCCAGGAGGGGTACTTTTGAAAGACTTTTCGAAAATTCCTGCTGCTGCTGCTGCTACCTATTAAGCTATTAACTCTTCGCTAGAAGTAAGCCGTGCCACCCAATGCCCTAGGCAGGCTAAGGTGAGGGCTGGGTCACTCTCATCCAGGCCACCAGAGAACAGTCCGCCAGCCTTTTCCCTGCTGGGAATGTATTCCTACAAAGCACAACTGGCAGCTGTGCTCACAGTACAAACGAGCAGTACTGTCCTATAGAAACGTGAACGTGTGTCCCACACGCCACGGAAATGTTTCTAGTAGTCACACTTTAAAAAAACACAAAAATATCATAAAAAACAGGTAACACTAATGGCAGTAACACAGATGGAACAATCCAGTACATCTAAAATGCTGTCCCAACAAAGAATCCAAATGAAATCACTACATTCTTTCTTGTTGCAAGAAAGCTTCGGCGCGGAGATGTCTTACACTCAGTTCCCCCCTGTTCACAAGTCTCAGCTCAATGGCATGAAAGATGCCAGTGGCTAGAGCACAGACGTGTTGCGGGTAAAGCACAGGCCAATTTCTGGGAGGGATGGTTCCCAGTCCAAGCATTTGGATCACTATGGGGGAAGGGTGGGGTCTTGCACAAAATGTGGCACCCTGGTCCCACCCCGGAAGGCCTCCACAGAAAAACACTGGCCTCCTTCCAAGCTCCGCTGAGCCAGCACCCACGCGGTTCGGCTCCCACGGCCTCTCTGCGCGTCAAGAAGGCCTACACTTCAAAAATACCTACCTTGGGATTTGTAAGCAATGGACAAAGGGGCACAAGGACTGAGGGACTGAGACAGGTGAACAACAGGGCTGAAGACAGGTGAACAACAGGGACTGAGACAGGTGAACAACAGGGCTGAAGAGTAAAAGTGCCCCATGCCCACTAAACCAAGCTTGTCTGTGTCTGTCAGGTCTGAACAAGGCCCAGGCTACAACACAGATCTTCTCTTTATGCACTGGCTGGAACACCAAGAACACTCTAGTTTCCTTACATGAAAGGAAAAGGGAAGGTAGGGGCCCTGTTTATAGTTGGAAGATGTTCTAACAACAAATGAAGGTCTCCCCCCCCCCCAAAAAAAAAAAAAATTAAGGTCCAGTGAGGTATATTTATTCTTTCAGGCAGCAGAGACTTTTCTTAAGCTATTAGTCCCCTATGACTATTCAGTAAGACATTTCAAGTTTCCTCAAGTGAGGCCCTCTGCAGCCGTCGCTTTATCTTCTTAGGACTCTGGCCAGAAAGAAGCCACCTTTAACCTGGAGGATGTGAGCTGGGTGCCAGTCAAAACCCAGTGCGGGCTGCTACCCACCACGACCTGGGTTTCCTGCGTCCTAGGACAAGCCTTTCTGGTTGAGCCTTACTCCCTGGGGTGCCTGCGAGAAATCTTTCAGAGGAAAAGGCTGACACACCAGCGTGGAAAAGTTCCCCTATCATTTGGAGAAAATAATTTAGGGCTGGGTAGATAAACATGTACAGGAAATACTTCTATAGAGGTCTTGATCCTCTGAAGATTAATAACCCGCGGAACGGGAGACCAGCCTCAAACTCGAAGGAAATAGGCAAGTTATAAAAACAGGAAGAACGGGAAGTTTATTTTTGGAAGAATATTTGTTCTAGGGAAGCTCTCGATACTGACAAAAACCTTGATCTGCAGGTCATTTGCTGCAACCAAGCAGCTGCACTACATGTTTCCACAAGCTGTCCCACCAGAGATTTCCGGGTCCTTTTGGAGAGGGCCTCGCCCACTCCTGCAAAACATCTGCCTCGGGGACGCAAGCCTCCAGCATTCTGGTGGTGACTGGAGTCCCTGCCAATTTAGCAGGCTCAGTCATCTCCAGCAATTCTGTCTTTGTCCCCAGCGTGCCAAGCGGCTGACCTGCACAGGGTATGTGAGTGACTGAGGCTCATAAATGTCTGCCACCAGCAAGCTCTCCATCAGCCTCCTCCACGGGCTGCCAAGTCACCCTGGTCTCCCTAGTTCTCCTACAGGCCCTGATCAGGCCTTCCGTGGTTCCCCAGCTTCCAGAATAAAAAAGCCAAATGTCCTCCAGTTCAACTCCACCCACCCCTGGAGCCCCAGCTCCACATGCAGGGCCCCATGCAGAATGAAAATAATTTCTCTGCCCTTTGTTCAAAAGTTATTAAGAACTTCAAGATGTCGAAAGCAGAGCATTAAGCCATGCAGGAGGCCCTTCCAAGGGCCAGGCCTCCTGTGACTGCAAAGCCCAGCCCTCTCCCCCCAACACCTCCCAGGAAACAACCCCAGGAAGCAACAGAGTTACCCAGACCAAAAAAACCCCCTCACCTCTCCTCACCCTCGTTGGGATTCATCAGCCCCTTCAGGGGAGACTTCACAACCAGGAAATCAGCTTCCATCCTCACAGGTGCCCCATTCGGATGTCTTGATTCATAGTATGGTTATTTATTTACCTGTCTCTCCTCCACACCTTAATTGATCAAGAGTCCCAGGGCTCCAGGTTCACTGCTTAGTCATTTCTATGCCCTCCCCTTCCACATTTCCAGAGCAAAACCTGGTACATGAGGTCAGCCATACATTTCCACTGGAATTCCACTGGGAATATCACTCTCCACCTGGAACGGCTGCTTTGTAAAAGCCTCCTGTGACCTTGCGAAGGAACTGGTTAAAGGGAAAACAGAAAGTCCCTTGAAGATCTAACTTTTACATAAGAGGAGGAGCCCAGGTCCTCTGCAGAAAAATTACACAACGGGTTTGAGGGGCAGGAACGCCCATTCACCACCATTACTAAGCCTACAGGCCAGAGTCAAAGCCTGCCACGTTGACTCTGGCAGTGGCTTCACTGGCCCAGGTGGTGCAGTGGCAAAAATCTCACCACCTTCCTGGCTGCTGCCAGCACCCTGGTTGGGGTGGGAAGGGGAGAGGGGAAGGGCCTCGGGAGGTAAAGGGATGAGCAGAACTCAAAAGGAAGAAGGTGATTGACATGTGATGCCCTCTCAATCACCACTGAAAAACTGGGTGAGGACAAGAGCCTTGAGTTGTCTTACCTAGAAACCTGAAATGAGCTCTCATTTCCCTTAAAATGGTTAACTTTTCAGGGAAAATGCTTGTAGGTCCTTTGGTTTCTTTTAAGCAAAGCAGAACAAGGAAGGAACAGGAGTCATGAATGATTATCACCACTAACCCCTTACAGGCAGACATGCTTTATTATTTTTCAAGGGGAAGAAAAACACTGACAATCCCAAATAGCTTCCTAAACCTGCAGATAAAGTTGATTTTTCCAGCAATTGTTAACTGTTCATGCTCATAGGAGATGGTGAAACAGAGAAGGGGGTGACATGGGGTGGAAAGCACAGGCACTGGCTATGTGTGCTTCTGGTGCAAGAATATCCCCGAACTTAATCCACAGGCCTCTCAAACAACAATCTCAACAGAGGTGAGAGCAGTAGCTGTCATTTTGTGCGCTGGGGACTAACTATAGAACTGGATCAGTTATTCTCTACCACATCTCTCCTGGTATTGGGAACAATCTGTACTTTTCTGGTTTACTGGTTTCCCTGCTTTTTGTGAGGCTCTTAAGAACATCAGATCACCTCTGATTACCCAAGACTCAGAACAGTGCCAAGCTAGTAAGCTCGAACTGTAATCACATCTGTCAAAAATACATTATGTCCATCCTGACACCATCGTGCCCATGTTATAGAAGGGGAACCAGCTAAGAAGCTTCAGCTGTCTGTCTCAGGAAGAACATTGCAGGTTTGGGCTCTCCAGCTGTCATTCACACATTTCAGGAGCCCCAGGCATAAAAGCGTCTCTTCCAACTTTTGAGACCCACTTTTCCCACTACATTCACACAGTAAACACTACCCACACACGTGGCTCTTCATGGGTTTTAAAACAAACAAACACTGAAGCCGGTTTTGATGTTATAGAAAGAAATTCTCTGCATGTGAAGTATCTGAAATACTCTGAACATCTAATATCCCATGGGGGATTAGGGAGATCCGCCCTCTGTGACAAAATGATGGGGTGGGTATTCTAGAAGCCTTACACCGTATGGGTTATGTGATAAGTAGGCAGGTACTCAGTTGAACTTGATTCTGTCACTGGCGACAGGAATTTCAAAGGCTACCAGAATAATCTCCTTATCTATACTTGCAGCTCTTGCCCACGCTTTCTCATTACGAAACACAGTCATAGTTCTGCAAGGAACACCAAGAAGGTGATACCAACTGCCTCTGAAGAACAGAGGCTTTTCCTTCTCATATCTAATCACCCTGGTCAGTTATCACCCAAAATCACAGAAGCACAACCCAGGTGTCTCAGTTTACCGAGAGGAAAGTAACAGTGAAAGTGGGGGGGAAAGTACTAACACTTCAAAACATACAGTAAATTATCCAAAACTATTTCTGAATTAAATTAAGACCCATGTTGGGAGGGATAAGTCATTGTGTACATGCAAACCTCATAATAAAGATACTACAGCATTTGTTAGACAAAAATCAAAAATATTAACTAACTTTATACAGCACAGAATCAGTTTCCAATCTCGATCTAACAGTTTAGACCATTAACTAAAACTGCAAATTTTAACCTAAACATCTATTAATATAAAAAGGGAATTAGAAGCAGATCACCCTGCCCACCTTGGACTATGCAAGTGCCTCTTTTTTCCCTCCTTTTCCTAGTAAACCTGTTCTTTTAAAATGTAATTTTAAGCCATACATGATGGCGTGCACCTGTAATCCAAGTGCTGGGAGGCAGAGGCCTGGGATGACTTGAGATCGTGGGTTCGAGACTACCCCAGGCAACATAGCAAGACCTGGTCTTGAAAAAGCAGCCGGGCATGGTGGCGGATGCCTGTAATCCCAGCTATCTGGGAGGCTGAGGTTGGGGATCACTTGAGTTCGCAGGATCAGAACTACTCTGGCCAACATAGCTAGATCTAGTCTCAAAAAAAAAAAAAAAAAAAGTAATTTTAACGGGGTAGAAGGGATTTGATACACTATGAGGACAAACACCTAAAATCCACCATGACTTAGCAGCAAGGCTTGTGTCTGAAGACAATACCAGTTAGTGCACTGCACAGCCAAAAAGAAGGCCGGCACCTCACCCTCGAGCTGCTTCAGTCCCTCATTAAACGCTTGCTTGAGAAGAGAGCTTCAACCTGAGTGAATCCTGAGTTTATGAAACTCTGAGCCTGAGCCCTAGAGGTAAGGATCACGTGTCTGTCTCCAGGAGAAGGGCCAGAGACATCAGGATGGGCAAGGCCCTGCCAGCCCTGTGCCTGCCTCCAGCTCAGGTGTGCTCCCGCTGCATGCCAAGCTGTGCTCAAACTAGCCAAGACCCACAGGCTTGCAACTACTGATGGAGATGTCTTAAGCCTTTAGAAGATAGGCAGGACCCTCAAGAATAGCTCTGCTTGCCTTGGTAATAAGTGACCAGGAGGCAACCTGGTCTCCTACGGGGTACCTGATGATGTACCCTTAGGAGCTGTTATCAGTGGGGCAGGAAGTCCTTCCACCGCCCCCAAAGATTCCACCAGTTCAAAACCAGGATGGGTAAGAAGTGAAAAACCAGTTCCCCAAACACAACTTTCCCTGTTGTGTTCCTGGTAGTTTCCTCAGTGCTTAAAGCAAAACCCAAGTCCTGAGCAGACGGTCCAAAATTCCATTATAATATTACATATTTAGAACATACTATGTTTAGCATATTTAGTGAAATGATCTTTCTCAGGTTGGTTTCTAGCCCGCCGCCCAACAAGTTTAGGTTTAGGGGTATGCTGCTTCCCTGGGTGGTCATAAATCCATGGGCACTGCAGGTGCATCACAAGAGTCGCATTTCTAACGAGGGCCAGGGTGCTGGCCCTGCAAAGGGAGCTGTGGGCACCAGGACTCGAGGAGCCCTGGTTGGCCTGGCCCTTATGCTGGCTGCTCAGGTCCCAGTCTCACTCTTCTGAAGGATGAAAGGTCCCTTTGCTTCATTCTGTCACCCCAGGCTTCCCTGTTCTCACTCTGGCAGCTGCTCCACTGCCTTCCAGAGAGGGAGCAACACAAAGATATGCTAGCGTTTCTCTTTGTTAGGGGAACACCTTGCCTTAGGGAGCAGTCTTTCCTTTGAACACTAGAAATTCTGAAGACAGTGTACTCTTACAGTTGAACAGGGGTCATTTTGCTACAATACTTCCCGCTTACCTCCCAAAAAAGAATGTTAAGGAAGGGGTGGGGGTGGATGCTTACACTATTACACCTTTTGGAAGGAAGATGAAGAAACACAGATTCTTTGAAGACGTAACACACAAGGTCCAAATTTAAACTTTGTTTTAGCTTAAACATCACAGTCCCCATAAAGCAGCTCAGAACCTCAAACTTTGTTCTGTTATTTGTCCAACAACAAAGATTTGAAAGTGTAAAAGGTATTATCCTCCTCTCCCCACCCTCAACACACACCTAAGAAGAAACGTAGATTTTGTGCCTCCACCTCAAGGCAGAGGAATGCCAGGGCCCTCTCATTGTTCAATGGATATGACAAAACAAACAACGAACCAGAAACTCTGGCAGACTTCTCAGCAAGGTACAAGTTCAGACAATAGCTGAAGGTATTTCTTTTTGTACAGAGATGGAGCTGCTGTAACTTGAATATAGGTGAGGAAGTTCTTGCCATGCACTGACTTTAGAGGAACTGCAAATTTTGCAGGAGTAAAACTGCATTTTAGATAGGGGGGAGGGGATGAAAGGCATGTTCTTTTCTTTTCTTTTTTTTTTTTAAAGGCATAGTAAAGCAGTGTGTTGAAGAACGGTTTCAAACAAGTATAAGCAAAAATAATAAATACTACCTGGGACCCACCACTCAGAGATCATACTGCAAATACAGCAACATGCAATCATGGGAGCCGGGCACGGTGGCTTGCGCCTGTAAGCTTCAGCCTCTGAAGTGGCTAGGGCTAGGGGTCGTGGTTCAAGTCCCACTTGGGAGAACATAGCGAAACCTAGTCCCAAAAAATAGCTGGGCGTGGTGGCACATCCCAGCTACCTGGGAAGCTGAGGCTGGGGATTGCTTGAGTCGTGGTACCACAGGCAACGGGAGCCTGCAGTTCCAAGGGCAAAAACAGCAAGACCTAGTCTTAAAAAAAAAAAAAAAAAAAAAAAAAAATCCACCAAAACATGCAATCATGGGGGTCTTTGGTTAACACCTCCCTCCCCATGTTCAGACTGAATCTGGGGGGAGCTCAGAACCTCTGGGAAGATTCCAGCAATGTCTGATGGTGCAACCAGAGCCACAATCATCTTCGGGGAGTGGGACAACAGATGAGCCAAACATGGCAAAATAGGGAAAAAAGAGAAATGTTTCCAAAAGTAATCAAGGTTGCACCTGGACCCAGTCCTCTACCACAAGATCATGTGGCAAAACTGAAAGAACTCAATCACCAGATGCCAAAAACTCCGCAATGGAAATCCCCGCCCCAGGCTGCAGACAAGGAAGGTGTTTCCTCTGAGGTCAAAGGCAGTCCTGGTCATAGGTCAGTGGAGTCCTGGCCATGACAGGGGCTGGAATGAAGCAGCAGGAGTGGCCAGAGTGGGGGAGGTGTGAAAATGCATGAGGTGAACAGCTCAGGCTCAAGTTCTAGACAGCCCGAGTTCAAATACAAGAACAGTGGGACCTTGACTCTACTCTGCGTTCATGAGCCTACAATAACAGTACTAAGTGCACAGGGTGGAGATGATTCAAGAGTGTTAGCCACCGAAAGCATTTACGCCAGTCACATGTCAGTGCCATATAAGTTTCTGCCTATTTTTTTTTTTTGCCCCATGTTTTCTAAAATAAGGCGTATTAATTTTATCACCAGAAAAATCAACTGTTTGACATCCAAGCAGGCCCCATCAACTTGTCACTTTATCTTTGGCCCTTCCTGCCAGTTGGCACAATCTCATCTCAACATGTATACACACACACACACCACTGTGACCAACTGTCCCAAGTAGATCTTTCAGCTCCAAAACCAGGACAGGGGAGCATCTTTATACAGAAAGAATAAAGAAGAAAGCACAAGTCACACCTATAACAACAACAAAGCTCAGACCAGAGCCAACTGACACTTGGTGTGGTTCCTTTATCATCCTTTTCCTGTGCATGTGTGCTTTAGGCGAAACTGGGATCACAGTCCGTGGGTACAGAGTTCTGTATCCTGTTTTCACAGTGCTGTATTCTTCATCTTATTAGTAACTCTGAGAATGGAGTTACTGCTTTCTGAGGTTATAAGCTATCCGGTCTTTTGGATGTTCCATGTGGGTTAACCACTCTCATAAGCTCACTTACCGATATAACCAATTCATATAATAATATTAAACACCATACACATGTTTTCATCTGACTATCTTTAAATGTCTAGTATTTTTAAAGATGAACTTTAAATATATTATCAAATTACTTTTCTGAAAAGGCGCATTGTCTTCCAGTCCCAACAGCAATGTATAAATGGTTCTCACCAGTCACACCAACATTTAAAAATTATTTTTCTGCTGGGCACGGTAGTGTGTGCCTATAACCCCAGCTTCTTGGGAGGCTGAGGCTAGGAATCACTAGCCTGCGGGTTCGAGACTACCCCCGGCAACATAATGAGACCGAGTCTCAAAAAAAAAAAAATAGCTGGGCTTGGTGGCGCATACCTATAATCCCAACTACGTGGGAGGCTGAGGCTAGGGATTACTTGAGTTCGCTGGTTCGGGACTACCCCAGGGAGCATAGTGAGACCTAGTCTCTAAAATAAAAATTAAAAAAAATTATTTTTCTATTCAATACTTAGAGTTGAAAAGTATCATTTTACATTAGTAATTTATGAATAACTGCTGTCCATCTGCTATTATGTTTTCAATGTGAGGTTAACTATTCTGTTCCCTGTTTATTTAGTCAACTATTTTTCTATTTGAGCAGTTAGCATAGCATTTTAGGTAGAAAAACACTACTTATTCTACTCATCTTAGAGTCTCTTTGTAACGTTCTGAATTCTTCAGTTTTATACTATCACGTTCAAGGCAAGCTATTTTTTTTTTTTTTTGCTTGCAGCATTTATAGTCTGTTATATTTGTCTGTGGTATCACATAAACAGAGGTCTGAAAATTTATCAGTGATCTCTGGAATTTCTCCAATACTTTAATGTGTAGATGTTACTTCTTCCTTTGGAGATGAGTTCAACATCTGCTTATGTGTTTCACATATGCACATCTGCTTATGAAACACATCTGCTTATGTGTTTCAAGGTTTTCATCTTTTTAATATTTATCACTTTGTTTTAAATAGAGGATGAGGTGCGGTTCTACATTTGAAGGTAACCGTAACACCCGTGATAAGATGGAGTTGTGCTTGAAATGAGGAAATTGTTAGGAATTAAATCTGCAGGACAGGAACTAGGGATTTGCATGAGACCTATTCTCAGCAATGAATCAACTTGTTAAAAAGCTGCACTCCAACAATGAGACAATGAATAGGATTAATCAGAACGTGCCAGGGACACTCAATCCCCCTCAATCCCCAGGCCCTCGCCTTCCTAAGTGTTGTTTCAGTGAACTGTTGGGAGTTGAGTGGAGAGGGTGAGGATGGGAGCAGAGGGCAGCACAGAATAAGAAGGGAGTACCAGCCTCACACCTCAATGAATGGGGGCATCTAGCTGGCCCTAAATAACAGGGAAAAAAACACTGTGAGGAGCCTTTCAAGAGTTTCCAACAATCTTTTGCCTCTCTCTTTTCAAAAGGCAAAAGTTCATGTTCAGAACTAGCTATTTTTCTTTACAAAGCTAATGCTTACAGAATTTTCTTAAAGGCATGTTATTCAAAATAATCCTGAGTGCAGCATTCAACCCCCTTTCAGACACCGGCACACAGACCAGGAGCATTGTAGGAGGCACAGTGTAGGAAATGTGGCACCTCTCTCTCCAGTTTGTTCCTTCACCTGGACCTCCAACCACTCCGCCTCCCCCCAAATTCTGAGCTGAAAAGTACTGTTTTACTCCATGCGAATTGTTGAATAAACTGGTTCCCCTCCGTCCCTTTTCGAATAATAAGCCTAACAAAAGGACTGACAAGATAAAAGAAAAAAATGGAAAAGGGAAAAAAAAAAAGGTTGGTGTCTTTCAGTCCATGGCTCTCTTCACCAAACCATTCTCATACAGCCTCATACAAGGGAGCACACAAACTCCTTTTACTCGGTTCCTTTCGCAGTCAAAGGGGCAGCAACAACACCAGTCTCACAGGGCTGTTATTGGGATTAGATGACATGAGGGATGTGAGGCACCTGGCACAGTGTCTGGCAACTAGTGATGAACTCAAACGTTTCTGCTTTCCAGTTGGAAGTCCTGCTGTGGCCACGTCACACCCCATTAAAAACCTTCAGAGGCTCCCTGCTGCTCACAGAGTAATTAGCTCAGCATTCAAGGGTCCCTTTCCATCTGCCCCAAACCACTTTTTTCTCAACTTTACCTTTCAAGCTACTCCTTTCCCCTTCAAATATCATTTGCTCTCACTGATGCTAACAATGAGATCTGGGGTCAGATGGCCTTGGGCTCAAATCTCTACTTGGTAATGCTTATGAGCATCCTTGGGCAAGTTATTTCAAAGCTCCAGGCTTTAGTTGTCTTATGGGAAAAAAAAAAAAACAAAACAACCTTCCTATGAGGATTACATGGAGAAGGAGGATGACACTTACTTCAGCCAAATGCCTGGGGTACAGTGAGACTCCAATAAGCACTGATTACTCTCTTCCGATTCTCCATCTGTCCCCTTACTTTTATAGGCCGTGTGCTATGTCTCTCTGGCAACACCTTCCTCTCTGCTAACCCTGTCCTTTAAGGCTCAACTCAAACGTCACCACAAGGGTACAGCCCACAGCCCACCCTCCTAACCAGTCTCCACCCCTTTCTAAATACCCAAGCACCTGGGGTTATTCTTGGGACTTCATAGTAAAGACCTCCCCTTTCCTGCCCCAAGTCCTCTAATTGACAAGTTTGTGGACCGGCTCCACGTCTGATTCATCTTTGTGTTCTCCACATGGTCCTGCATATGGCAAAAAGTTGGTAAATATTTGCTGAGTGAAAGAACAAATTTTTGGAGGGAAGGCAAGAGGGAGTTCCAAGCTTTGAAGACCAAGAATCCAGCACTGTGGTATAACTGAGCAACAAGACAGAGATGGATTTGTCCAGGACACACTGAAGAAGCAAAGAATGTTTTATTCCAAAGGAGCACTGAAGCCAAACTATACAAAGTAAGTTAGTCTCCTCCTGTCTACTCCAAGTGAAGCATGGCTGTCTCTCCAGAGCCAGGAGTGGCCGCCATTTTAAACAAATACGTCACGCTGCCTTTGGGCACAAACAACTCTCACTGTTCAGTGCTCAGTCCTGAGGGGAGGATTCTTACATATCATGCTCTGAAAAATTAGATCTTTGATCCCAAGAGGCTATTCTAAACTTCTAGCCAGGCCTGTCTGCTTTCACTCCTTAAAAGCATGTGTTGGTAGCAAGTACAGCTGCATTCTTAATCACTCACACCCCACAACCAACTAAAGATAGCTTGAGGAGGTCTGCCATATGCCAAATTCTTCTTTTAAATAAGAACACAGGAACTGTTCATGCAAGAAAAATTCAATCATGGCCATCAAAAAAGGAAAAAGAGGCTTGACTTTTTCTCCTCTGTCTTGAATGAATACTGAAAGAGAAAGATTTTGATAGAGAAGTAGATGCTCCTCCCGGGCATCCCATTCACCAGGCTTATCTGATCTAAGTGGTCTGCCTGCAGGACCCTCACGCCAGCGCTGATGACCACCCTGAAAATGAGCCAGACCTTCTAGCAATCAGTCCAAAATAGTCCGAAACAATAACCCAGTCCTCGTTGCCACCACCTTTTTTTTTTTTTTTCCTTTTTTGAGGCTAGGTCTTGCTATTTTTTGCCTGTGGAACTGCAGCAAGACTCATGTTGCCTGGGGTACCACAGACTCAAGCAATCCACAGCCTCAGCTTCCCAGGTATCTGGGATTACAGGTGCATGCCACCGTGCCCAGCTATATTTTTTTGGAACTAGGTCTCACTACATGCCCCAGGCAGGACTCGAACTGCAATCCCTGGCCCCAACCGCGGCTTCCTAGACTGCCGCTTACAGACATGCGCCACCAATCCATGCCCGGCCACTGCCATCATCTTTAACAAATAAGCAGTTGACTTTTCTCAATGACAAACTGAGTGGCTTGTGACTTAAGAAATCTTTCCCTTTTATACCTAAACTCTCCCAATCTATGAAGGGGACATTCAACCCCACCTGTGAACCTTTTTTCAACTGCCTAAATCAACATTATCTCCTCTCTCACCCATCAAATTCCTATACTTTGTCACCTTTCTTTGCCCTTTTCTCATAATATACAGTAAATATATAACTGCATTTAATTCACAGATCCTGGTCTTTCTAACTCGAGTTCCCAACTTCTTGAAGATTGGAACCCTGCCTTAGCTGAACTTCTTTAAACATTGTCACCTCCCTCCAAAAACCCCTCGTGGCCGTTCTCAGCATTACAGAGGACATACAATTGAGTTCTCCAATAACACCAGCCTTCGGATACCTACATCAGTGATTATCAGCTGGTTTGCTGAGGCTCACTTCTTTCAATTGCCCTGGTCTACACTTCCCGTACTCCTTATTGTTGGATAACATTTTTAATTAAAGCAAGAGTTTGTGAGCTGTGGCGTGTGCTTTTAATCCCAGCCTAGGAAGGGAGGCTGAGGCTAGGAATCACCTGATTCTGCTGGCTTGAGACACACCCCCAGGCAATATAGCAAGACTTAGTCTCAAAAAAAAGCAAGTTTGTGATATGTTTAGAGCTGACCATGAAAAAAAATCAAGTCCTACTGTCTTTCTCACAAGCTTTTGTTTTATCCCTACATTGAAAACTACTGCCTCTCTTTAAAGATGTTGCTTAGCTTTTTATACATCAATTACTATTTTATATTCCAACTGAGCCAGAGTGAAAAATAGTCTCTCAATATAGTCCACATGATCTTTGCTCTTTTTCTGAGACCCATCATTTTGTATCCCACAGTCCTGTGCCTAAAACTCAGCCTTTAGGACCCTGTAGCAAGAACTTTTATCTGCCCCAACTCTACACACCCATCCAGCAGGCAGTCTGGTTCAGTTGTCTCTCCACTCTGCTAAGTCAACACTCAAGCACTAGCATTGTCTTGAGAAATTTGGTCGGTATCCCTCTGTGGGATGTACTCTAGGGCTTCTGGGTTTATAGTGTCTTTATTCCCTACAGTCACTGTATTGGTGTTTCGGGAGGAAGCAAACAGAGAGACACTTCTTCAGTTAACTCTCTTTAACCCAAAGTCAAGGACTGAATGTTTACAAACAGAATTACAAGGTCAGTTGGTATGCCTCATGCCATTTTCCCCCTTCTAGTCTATGAACAAAGACTTTTAAGGAGCAAGAGTTCAGTATGATTGCCAGCATCAGTATGCCAATATTTTAATGACCTAAATGCTAAATATTTAGGCCATGACCAATTATAAATTGTTTGTGTGCTAATATTCCCACTACATTACATCGGCTAATTTTTCTTGGGTAATTCTAAAGGTTTCATAGGAACGCAGGTGCTTTTTGTAGGCCAGTAGCTGTGGGACCTCACCTCCTGACATACTCTGCAAATTGTTTTTTGTTTTTGTTTTTTTTACAATAAAACTAAACAAACAATCTTTTGAAATAGTTTGCTATTTTGCTTTTACCAAAATGGCAGAGAATACCACCACTAAAATCCTACACAATCCAAAGAAAATTGTTCATGTGTTCCCCAAATATTTAAGATTCTGCTACATTCAGGTGATTTGTAGGCACCAATACACACTAGAGGAAAAAATGAGGTCTCTGGCTCATGAAGAGGAAGACAGTTCACTAAGATAAATCAACAGACCATGGGTAAAGTGGACACAAATTTCAAGCTGGGTGACGTGACCAGGGGTTGGTCAGGGTCAGGGTAGGCATGCCAGGGGAGCTGACATTTAAATTCGGATGCAGCCATCAAGAACCCAGTGGTGGGAAGAACAGGAGGCAGAGCATTTTAGTCAGAAGGAACAGCCAAAGACCCTGAGACAAGAAAGAGCTTGCCTACCTTGCAGGAGAACAGTACCAGATAAGGAGAATGTGAGATACAGGCTGAGGCAAGAATCTGGGGGTTGGTAAACCAGGTCAGGAGTTTCCAGTGGAAAACTGCTGGGGGATTTTAAGCAAGGAGAGACATGAAGCAATGTGGTTTCTGTAAAGATCATCTGGCTACTCTGCAGAAAATGTGTTCTACAGGAATAAGAGTGAGGTTGGGTGCCAGAGCAATATAGGTGACCCTGTGGCAGCCCAAGAAGGGATGTTACTGCAAAGAAAAAGGACAACTAGGCCGGGCACAGTGGCTTGTGCCTGTAAGCTTCAGCCTATGAAGCAGCCGGGGCTAGGGATCGTGGTTCGAGTCCTGCCTGGGGCCTTAGTGAGACCTAGTCCCAAAAATAATAGCTGGGTGTGGTGGTGCGTGCCTGTAATCCCAGCTACCTGGGAAGCTGAGGGTGGGGATTGCTTGAGTCTGTGGTACCCCGGGCA
>PVHY01016805.1:0-32905 GCA_004024945.1 Uropsilus gracilis
ATCTGCCGCTGAGTTACTGATTTAGTTGTTCCTAGTGAGGATTGACTGAATTTGGAGAAAACCAGATGGGGTGATATCCCCGAAGGAACCAGGCGAAAACGTGGGCGGAAGCTTTTTGGGGTTCAGAGTTGGCATTTAAGGTGGCCTGGAGGCTCTGGAAGCTGACCACCGATTGATCAGAAACTCAGGAACGTGATGGGCGCGGGGGTTTAAATCTTTTTTTTAAAGAAAACACTAAGTTTAGATATTTTGAGTACTGTTTTATGGCCTCACAACTGTTTCTTTTGTTTAAGGTTATATGCACATTTACAAAGAATAGGCATCCTGCTGGTGGTGACCAAGTATTCCAGAAAACAGCAGTTAGGTCCAGCTCACAGTGTTCAAGTCTTTTCTTGTCCTCATTTTTGTCTATATCTTTCATCAGTTACTGAGAGAGGAGTTTTAAAATACTGAACTGTCACTGTAATTTGTCTACTTGTCCTTCTAGTGCTGTCACTTGTTGCTCTTGTGTTTTCAAGCTTTGCTACTGGGAAAAAACAGGCAGGCTAGCTACATTTCTTTGATTAATTGATTCTGTTGTCATTAAAGAAATGCATTCCTTCATCCTTGGTAATTCCATCATTCTGAAATCTTCATCTGATATTTTGCCTTTAAAGTGCTTGGCACTTGGGGAATTTATATTTTTTCCAGTCTCTTTTAAAAAAAATGTGTTTGTGACCTTATATGCAGGCTGACAATATCTTTTAATTGACTTCCCAAGATAATTTATATTTTATGTTATTATTGATACTGTTCGGTTTTAACCAGCAATTTTAATTATCTGAACTTTGTTTAATTTTTCTATTTCCTTTTCTATTGAGTATCTCTTCTTATTCCATTTTATTTCTGCTATTTGTTGTTTTTTATTTTTAATTAGTAATTCATTCATTCATTCATTCATTTATGTCTGTATGTATGTATGTATTCATATATTTCACATCATTGTAGTCCCGGGGATCACACACCACCTCACCTCCCTGGCTGTTCTATATTTGTTGTATTTTATTGATTCTTCTAAACTTTACAGTGTGCATTCTTAATTTATCAGCCTACTATTTCAATAATAAGTTTTACATATAGTACAAAATATTTACATAGTATACTTCCATTTCCCGCCTTTGTGTTATGCTTCAATTCTATGTATGTCATAACCTTCATAAAGCAGCTCCCTCAAACCTGCTTTTCTTCATCTTTGCCTTTTTATACCTAGTCATTGAATCTTAATACAGTCTTTTCAGTCTTTTTCAGTCATCTCTTTCCTTGTATGCTCATATTCCATGGGTTTCTAAGTCTTCCTTTAGCATTTGTCTTTTATATCTCCACCTTCTTTTTATATACTCCTCTCTTACTCTAGATCAATAACCTCATTAACTTCTGCCTGATTATTATAAGAACCTATTGCTTAATCATTAGTGTCTCATTACTCTATCACCTTTTATTTGGTGTAAAAGGAACTTTTTAAAATATAGGTGTTACCAAGCTCAAAGTCCTGAAGTGATCCTGATTGCCTAGAAATCCTCAATATTTGTTAATATTGATGCTGGTTCTCAACCAACATACCTTTCCAGCTCTATGTAAGAGAGATTCTATCTATTTTATACTACGAATGCATCTAACTAAACAGAAAAATTAGATAATTTCTGGAAAATAATTTGCTATGAAGGTTAAGAGTAGCCTTGGGAAACATTATGTCTGAAACTCAGAAGCAATCAATACAACTTTAAAAAATGGAAAACCTCCTTTACTGTCACTAGGGAGGAAAGTTACTTTTGCGATTCTTTGTTATATAAGGTAAGACATATTAAATATCTAGTGTGGTCCTTGACATAAAACAGATACGATTTTTCCTAAGTATATGTCTCCTTGCTTAGACATTCTTTTAGTTGGGAGTGTTTATTCTATTACAAATAACAGTAAAATAAACAAAATTTAGTTGAAATTTTTTTTCTATGAAATATTCTCATCCCTCTTTGCATTTTTTATATTTCTCATTATATTTGGCTATTCTTTCATCTGGGTTCTAAAAGCTCTTAA
This sequence comes from Uropsilus gracilis, assembly GCA_004024945.1. Taxonomy (NCBI): domain Eukaryota; kingdom Metazoa; phylum Chordata; class Mammalia; order Eulipotyphla; family Talpidae; genus Uropsilus; species Uropsilus gracilis. The sequence goes on from PVHY01016805.1 coordinate 2,074, forward strand.
TTTTCAATCTCTCACACGTTTATTTTATTTTTATATCTTATACTAGATTTTAGCTTATTTTAAATAAACTTAATAATTTGGGCTTTGGGGCAATGAATTATTAAGAGACTAAAATAAAAGAGAAGATGGAAAATCTTAGAGTCTATCAAAATGGTGTAGTATTAAAATGTTTCTTATGCCTTGTAAGTGAAGTGAGGAGATTTAAAAGAAGGGATATTGAAGTGAAAGAAAAAGAAATCCTTTTTCTGATCTATTTAAAGGATGCCATGAGAAAACTCCTTTGGTTCTATTTATTCACACACAAAGTCAAGTATACTATAAAAATGCTCCCAGACATAAAAAGGGGAAAGATCAGCAATCAAGACTTTTTTTAAAATTATAAGAGATTCTTAAATAATCTACATTTTTAAGTTAGTCGACAAATGTTTGAACATAACTAAAATTAATTTGTTAGAAGAAAATATTGATAAAGCAGAGACCTCATAAGCATTTCACCAGAGATTCAAAACATAAAAAAGAATAAAATGTGTATTCTGGAAATGGAAATAAAATAACTGAAATAGAAAAACCAGAGTTCAGCATCATGACATAGAAAGAATGAATGGAAGACAAGTAAATAGAAAAAAAAAACTTTGAAAGTAATAGAAAGATAGAAAAATGAATGGAAGCAAATTGTGAATATAACAACATAAAAGTCACATATTAAAGGCTTAGGATAAAAAGAATTAGGGTTTCAGAAGAAATATGAAAGAATAGGGCAGGAGCAAAATATGAAAAGATAATGCTTAGGAATTTTCAAAACTAACAAAAACATCAACCAATAGATTCAAAAATTTAGGTAAACTCAAGAAAGAAAAACACCATAAAAGTTTATTTTCATGGCGATGATACCAAAAACATGACTATAAAAGAAAAAGAATGCATTGACCTTTATTAAAATCAAAGACAATTGGTTTTATTGAAACATAAAATAACAAGTACAGACTGGTAGAAAATATTTGCACACTGTATATAGGACAAAAAGCTCATAACTGGAATATATCAGGAACATCTCAGAAATCAACAGTGGAAACAAATAATACAATAGAGAATGGGTAAAATAACCTAGCTGACTTTTCACCACAGAGGATATATTGTTGGCAAATTAGCATGTGAAAACATGTTCAGCATCATTTGTCATCAGAGAAATGCAATGGTATACACTCTATTACTTAAGAACTAAAGTGATAGTGATAACACCAAATGCTAACTGGATATCTTGTATGTGGTTGAATTTAATGCTAACAGTTCAACCACTCTCTTTATAGACTAAACAAATACCATATGATCCACAATCACACCTGTGGACATGTATCCCAGAAAAATGAAACTTACATTTACACAAAAATCTGGTCATTCTGGTTTGTAGCAATAACCAAGACAAAGAAACAACCTAAATGTTCACCACTGAGTGAACAGTTAAACTATGCTACATCTACAACATAGACTATAACTGGACAGTAAGAAGAGAAGAAAAAATTATTATTATGCACAGCAGCTTAGATGGATGTCAAGGAAATTAAGTGGGGGAAAAAGCATTCTGAAAGATTGCATACTTCTGATTCCATTTTATAACATCCTTGAAATGATAAAATTATAGACATAGTGAACAGGTTAGTGGGGGCCAGGAGTGACAGAATTGATAAGAACTTAACAAAATCTGAAGATCTATGGGTTGTACTGTTAAGCCGCCGCAAACACAGACTCTCAGAGAAATAGGCAAATAGGAAAGTTTTATTAAAAGACTCAGCTGAGGGCACTTGCATCTCAGCAGGAAAGTCAGACCCAAGGCACCGAGCTTTGTTGATGCAGGCAATTTATAGGTTTTGCAAAAGCTCAAAGTACATTTCCATTTAGAGGCAGTTTCCTGCTTGACATGGTACAAAGTTGGCACAGAATACACAAAATTGGCATAAAATACAATTAATGACACTCTGAACATCCCTAAGAAATAATACCTCCATGGCACTAGGCCTTTCACTTCAGATAAGTTCTTTTTCTTTTGGACAAGCTATTTTCTTCCTTCTTTGGGGTAGACAGCTGTGTCTGCTTATTATCTTGCTTTTAGCTTTCCCCCACACACAACCTGGCCTGAGTTAGCGAAAGTTAGGAAAAGTTCTACAAAGATCTAGTTGAGTCTTCTTCGACCTTGAGATGCCTGCATCTCAAGCCAACTTTTAGGCCTAGTGGTTAACACTTTAGGTTTCAGTATTGAGGGGGGGTTTAAACTCATTTTTACAGTACCAATATCAACTTTATTGTAAGTCTAAAATAATTTAAAACTAAAAAGTAAAACAAACAAACAAAATATATCACAGATTTTTTATTAAAAGAAAATATATGTCTATGTACATGTATCTACAATCTTTACTTCTTAAAAAGATTAAGAGCATAACACTTCCTCTCAGGTGCCTTATCAAAGCAATAGTTTAAGATGCTTTACGTTCCCATTTCCTTCAGTTAAGCATCCCTTCTTAACAAAGGTTTGGGGGAGCTGGGCATGTGTCAGTGTGTGGCTTGCATGGCTGGATTGGGATGGCAGGGACTGAGTTCATGGCTGTAGCTCCCTGCAGAGACTTCAATGTTTTGGTAGCTTACCCAGTCTGGTGTGGGGAGGGTTGTTGTGTGCCTTGAGGCTGTCATGTGAGGCCTAAAAAATCAGACACTGGATTTTGACTTATAGCCCAATCCTTCAGTGAGTTTATATTCTATATGGAAGCTCCAGGGGAGAATCGGTTTTCTTTTTCTAACTTCTGGAAACCACCTGCAGTTCTTGGCTCATGGCCACATCTTTATCTCCAAAGTCAGCAGGTCACATTTTCCAATCTCTCTTTCTGATTTGGACTCTGATTTTCTTTGCTCCCTCTTCCAAGGAGCATTGTGGTATACTGGGTCCACCCAATATATAGTCCAGAACGGCTGTGCCATAGCAAGATCTTTACTCATCACTTGTGCCCAGTACCTGATCATGTAAGGTAACACATTCACAGGATCTGGGCCTTAGGATGAGGATATTCTGGAGGGCTATTAGTGTGACAAACACACTAAGATGTCGGGCACAAGGTATTTATTTCTGTTGGCAACTTTCTGGAGCTAACTAGGACCCCATCAAATATCATCTCATTAGTATAGACTCAGGTATGATTGAAAGGAGCTTATTATGATTAAGTAAACACTTCTCATTCTCCTCTTCCTCGGGAAATTCCAAGGACTTTGGAAGTTCTACCAGGAGCCAGGGACCAAGACCATATTTCTTATTATGGAGCACTGCAAGAGCTACACTTAATTTATATTGCAATCCAGAAACCCACAGGATCATATTCTGTAATTAGTTTTTTATATTTAGCCCTACAACTTCAAAAAGTAAAAAAGGTTAACTTAGGAAATATATTTTTTAACCATGAACCTCTGATCATGGCTTAAGCCAGTCATTTAACACCTTGAATTCATAGTGTTATTTCTTCAAGTTCTGTAACATGATTAAGAGCAGCTCCCCCATTTGTGTGCTCAGACCTGCCAGCATCATGATCTATAACTTTAAGGTTTCATTTGGTATGCAACAGAGACTGATTTGAGATGCTGCTCTCACTCCCAAGGAACACAGACTACCCATTCCCCATTCTCTAACATGTTCCTGTCTTTACAGGCAATGAACCAAATCTGAGAACCAAGATTAGGCCACATATCCTTGAGGGGTAGGTTTCCAAGACCAGTAACCATATCTGAAATCATCCTAATTGCTGACAACAGAATTCCTTTTAGTTCACGTAAGCAGTAAATAGTTCTTAGAAAGTTCACAAACTCATGGGAGTGCTTACATTGAGATTCCAGAAGCAACTCGCAGAACTGCAGTGCAGAATGGACAATATATCTGTTTCTGCTGCCTCAGGATCCTTTTGCTTGAATTAGAAAGATACTAGAGCTCGAACTGCTACCAAAGCAGCTAAAACATCCTTGTCCATTAACAGGTAGTGGCCCCATATACACTGAACAGAAACAGGTCCAGTTAAGGTTTATACAAATTTGCTTTTGGTTCATGTATCTTTGTTAAGTGGAATATTAAAAAAAAAATCCAAGAACCTGTTATATTTTGTCTTTACAACATAATGAAGTACTATTTCTTTTGTTTAAAGTGTGGAAGAAAATGCAATTTAAATAATTTCTGCACTTATACTTACTAGGTTTTTACTAATCTATCTTACAGCTTTCCCTTATTTTTTTTTTAATGAGTTAAAAAATGACAATAGCGGGTCAACTCTGTCCAGGGCCATTCTGACATATTTTATTTTAATATTGCAAAGCATCTTTCCAATTTTCATTTGAGCTTCACTAAGTTTTTGTAATAAACTAGTTGTAATCATTTAAATTTTTGGTTCTCTTTTAAGTCTCTAAAAATGCTCTGCTTTATCTTCTAAGTCTAACAGCTATCTCCTACTCACATGGTTCAGGTGCTTGGCTTCATCTGACATCTGCATACCTAAACCCCATGCCTTTGATCATGATGCTGACCAGTCAGCAGAGTCAGAAGTCAGAGTATTCTTAAAAGCCATTTCTGTGCCAGAAAAACTAGTAATCTCTATATGGAAATGATTGTGAACCATAGATGCAGCTCTGTGAAGGGGTGACACCCACTTACATTCAGCTACCTTGGATTAAAAGTTCTAGTATGCCATGAACTGGACTGCCATGAACCAGACTTTCTGAGCAAGGGACTGTTGGAAATTAGAGTAAGAGAGTGGGGAACAGAGTGGAATAAATAATGTGGAAGGAAGACAGACCCACTTTCTTGATTCTGTGACCCAACATGTACCATGATGCCACTAATTAACAGAAGTAATGATATTTGACCGTGTCAATTAACTCTCTCCCTCTGCATATGTGTGTGTTCTCTCTTCTCTGCCTTTGCAGATGAACCTTTTTGTTTATATTTCTCACCATGTGCCTGCTTTTGAGACTTATGGCAGGGTGAGGACTCATACCCAAGTCACCTGCTCCTCCTGGGTGCCTGGTAATAGTTGTCGCCAGAGTGGGGCAGTCACACCCATGTTGTTCAAAGCAATGATCTTTTCTTGCATTTGTCATTGTATGTGTGTTGCAACTGCAGTTCACATGGCAAGATTTCTTTGTATTCAAAACAGTTTGGTTGTAGTTCATGGACCTGTGTTTCTTCTGTTGTTTCCTGCCTTTCTCCCCTCTGCCTGCCCTTTCTGCTTTTCTTTTATGTTCTACAGTGAGTGGCTTGACAAGACTGGGTGCATTGGAATCCTGTAGGTTACTGGGGTGCTTCCTGTTATGTGTACGTGCATCCTTTGCAACCTTGTTTTTGGTTTAAGAAGAGCGAGCTCTCTATTCTGACTGATTCTACTTAGCTGATTGGAGCGAGTTCACTTGTAAGTTAATGTGTTTTTGTGTGTGAAAACACTGTTTGACCTGTGTATACCCTAGAGTCAGAAAAATGCAGATCCTGTAAGAACAGAAGTGGTAGCAGGAAGCAGAGCCCCTAGGAAAAAGCAATATCCTCTGAAAGAGGATGTTTTGAGGGAAATTCAGCCAGTATTGCAAAGATTTTTCAGTTTCATCTCTTTCAGCCCTGCTGCTCAACCTACAATGCCCCTATTTTGCCAGTAAAGAAACCCCACACAAATGAGCACTCTTCTATTCAGGATTTGAAGGCTATTAATGACATCATCCAGGACATACTTCTAACTGTGCTAAATCCTTACATCCTGTTAAGCCTGGGTATTGAAACTATTTTTTGGTGTTGGGCTTACAGAATGCCTTATTTTGTAGGTCAGTAAATGCCTGGGATCAGCTGCTCTTTGCTTCTGAATGGCAGGCTTATTAGGTCCACAGGCACTCTGCAGTACTTCTGGGCTGTGCCTCCACCAGCTTAAGAATATTTTAGAGCAATAATTAGCTAAGGATCTCAGAAAACCCCAGCTAAAGAGAGCACCCTCCTATAATATGTAGGCAATGTACTAGCCACCAGCCCTGACTATGAATCTTGTCTGGAAAGTACCATATTAATGTTATATCACTGAGCAGAATGTGGCCATAAGGTGTCACCCCATGAGTCTCATATGTGCCATCTTGCACATCTAATAGACAAGATTTGGTATATGCATACTTGGGGTTTGAAATTTAAAAAGGCGAAGAAACCTTGTGACTGAGAGCAAGAAGTAATGAATCTCGGTTCTCAAAGTCCCTGGCAATCAAAGGCATTGTGTGGCTTTGGAAATGGTGTGGCTTTTTAGAATGTGGATCTCTTGCTTTGGATTGCTAGCAGACACCTTAGACAAGGCCCTCAAAAGCCTGGTCTCTAAACCTTTGTTTTAGACTCTGAAATGCTAACAAAATTTAGATGAAACAAAGAAGTTGACTCAGCATCAGTTTTAGGGGTGCCAGACCCTAGGAAGTCTTTTCACTTCTAAGTACATTGACCTTGGAGTCCTAATCCAATTATTAGGGCCAGAGGTGCTGTCCAGCATTACATGTCTGTCCAGATTATTGGTGCATACCACTAAGGATGACCTCTGTACCTGCGGGTTGTGGCTGCCACTTGTGACTGTTGACATGATGCAAAGAAACTTCTATCAGGTCAGCCCATCACTGTGCGTGCTACAACAGGTTTTGACATTTTTTGGCCTTTGGCTGAATTAACTGCTGGGTGCCAGCAGGAATAACAAACAGCCATCCCCCATGGCTGTGAGTCGCTGTTCCTTTAAAGCCACCTGCTTTGCTAAGCAACAGAGAGAACCCTGAGAAGGGAACCTCACCTCATGAGAGGAAACAGTGTATATTGGCTAGCCAGGTTTGTCTGACCTCTGCCTGATCCAGTGTGGGAACTTTGATAGTTGGGGGGCGGTTTTATGGACAATCTGCTGACATGCAGGCAAAGCAGGTGATGATGCTTGGTGATGCTTTAGGACACTGCTGAAACAGAGACCTCCCAGCAGGGATGTCAGTGAAGAAGGCCAAACTCATAGCCCTGACCCAGGCCCTGGAGCTCTCTTAAAATAAAAGGGCAAATACATATAGTGTAGGATTGTGTGGTGAGAATACCAAGTCAATGTGTGTGTATATATACATTTGAAGTCAACATGGACTTGAAATACACATGTACGCACGCACACACACACACACACGCACACACATTGACTTGAAATACTCATTCATGACCCCACATAATCACAGGGCCATATGGAATGCAGGGAGGTGCATCATAACCAATAATAGACATCAATCACCCACTGGAGACATTGGCCTTTCCAAAAGCACTAGCCTTGCCTTTAACCACCACAGTGATGTATTGTCCTGGTCACCAAAAAAGGGCAGGTCTGAAACTGAAGATGGTATCTGATAAGGCCACAGCTCAGGTCACTTTCCAGGGGACACCTGTCTTTCTCATGTGTTTATCTCTGCTTGTCCCCAGACAGACTGGCTAGAGTGAGGAAAGGGCTGGTAAGTGGAAATTTACTGCCCTGGGACCCAATGCCACCTGCAGAGTGACTGCACAGGCACAATTCTCCTCCCAGAGAGCCTAGGGTGTCTAGTCTTAAACATCTACATGAAGGATCCCACTGTGGCGTAATTGCAAGGACATGAAAACAATCCAGATGTCCCAAAACAGATAAATGGATGAAAAAGATGTGGTATATATCCACAATTGAATATTACTCATCAGTTAAAATAACAAACTTGATGAATTTGCGATAACATGGATGGACCTAGGAGAAATCTATATTAGTAGAAACAAATAAGAAAGAAAAAGACAGAAACCAAATGGTTTCACTAATATATGGGATATAAGAAAAATAAAAAAAGGCCAAGAGGAAAAGTCAAAACAAGCTAACAACCAAACTAAAGAACACAATTTGGGGGGTGGGGATCAGTGGGAATGTTTAGGGAGGGGAAGTGGTGGGTGAACCCAGGAGAATACAAAGATGTGATATATGTGAGAATACAAAGATGTTTTATATATATATATATTATTTTTTTTAAAAAAAGGATCCCACTGTGGGAGAGATGCCACGAACCCATATTTGAATGGCCCCTATTTGCATAAGGTGGTTTAGTGGCTCACCCAAAGACCCCACTTATGGCTGAGAATAACTCCAAGATTGATTCATACCCTAAAGCTACCGGGGCATAATGTCAGTGTTCTTTTGAAGACTTGACCCAAGTGCCCAGTATGGATTCCTTGTCTCCTTGTCGGAATGGGACGGAGGGAAAAAGCTTCCAAGGTTGCCAATTGCAGCAGGAAATAATTCTCGGCTTTAGATTGCTCAGAGTCAGAGTGCCTCCTAGAGGTGGACTGTGTTTAAACCTCTTTAAAGTAGTCTTCAGAAGGCCATGCTGAGCTTTGATTTTGAACACTCCATCGGACAGGTCAACTGGAGCAACTGGAGGTTCTCATTTATAGATGGGATATAGGGAAAACAAAAAAAGGGGGGGCAAGAAAAAGTCAAAACTAACAAGTTGACAACAGAACTAAAACATATAGCTAGGGAGGGGAAGGGAGAAAGGGAAATCAGAGAAGTCACTAGCACAAAAGATCAAAATGATGGTTCATGGGTGAGATGGTGGTGGGAGAACCCTGGGGAATATATATAATCAGTGATATGTATTTAATATATATGTTATATATTACCGGTAATATATATTTCATATATTATCGATAATATATATAATATAACTCTATTATATATAGATAATATATATTTAAAAAGATATATATTGCTATACATAGATAATATATATTATAATTATAGATAATATATGTTATCTATTATATAATCTATATTAAATATATAGATAATTTATTTTAAAAAAAGAAAAAAAAAGACTGGAGGATCAAAGAGTATATAAAACACAGCTGGGAGGTTTCAGCTGTACCACCTAACTCTGAGCTCTTCAAGCTCACTGTGCCTCCAGAGAAGCCACTGTGTCCTTGCTGTCTGGTGACCGGTCTTACTCAAGACCTGGCAGAGTGGAGATGCCCAGGGAAATGGTCTTGTCCTTAGGATAGTTCACTAATTACTCTCTTCTGTTTAAAAATTCACAGGCAGAGAGCCCCAGGGACATCATTCCAGATGAAGAAGGAGCAGACCTTAGAAGCCTTTCACCTGTGAACCTGTCCAAGGTTTAAAATGTTTGTTTAAGAGAAAGACAAAATCAGCTTCTGTTGCAGGATCTTCCAGGCAGATACTTGCTGGAAACCCTGAGAGGAGAAAGAACCCGCGAGTCTCTCATGATCTGTGCTCAAACTGAGTGTTTTCAAAACTCAAATCTCTTGAATGACATCTGGAGACATGTGATCTGACTTTTAGGAATTTGATTTTGGCTCTATGAAGAATTACATTTTGATTTTTGACTTTTCTCTTTAGTTTTTGATTTTCTTTTTAATTTACTTTTGTGAGTTTTTCTTTATGGACCTATGTTTTGGTTTTCCTGTTTGTCTCTTTGCAGACTGCTTTTTGCAGCTGCATATATATGGTCTAGGTTGAACAGTCTGCCTACTTAAATGTGAGTAAAACTGCCTTTCTGTCAGACAGTAGTGAAAAGAATCAAGCTTCAGAAAAACTGAGCTCATAAGGAAAATAACCCTTATAAGGAAGTAAAGAGGAAACACTGTGTCTTTTCAAATATAAATAAAACTGCAGTTGTGTATGATATTTCACGTTGCTTAGATTAAAACTACTGGGAAGTTTATGTCTACATGTTGTATGTCTTCCCCCTTTGTGTCTAATTATTTTGGCCTCCAAGAATAAACATTGCTCTCGATGGCATCTACAGAAATTTTGAACTCTGAAATCTAATAGGAACTGTTATAGAACAGGAAGATGGTCTGGGGTAATTTTGGTGAATGGGAACTAGTTTGAAATTAAATGAACTGGTTTGAAACATGTATGCCTATAAAGCTCTATTGAAGATAGTTTTTCTCTCCTATTTGGATTGGGTACATTGAGTAAATTGAGGGTTTTAATTTTGAAAATTAAAATTTCCAGTATGAAAACAAAGTAAAAGGTTAAGTTTTGCCTGCCAGCTTTGTGCTGGTGAGTTTAGCCAGAGCTTTCATTGTAATTAAATGGGACTTTCCCCCCCTCCAATACTTTAGAAGAAAATTTCCCAGAATTATGAATTCAGGGGGAAAAGTAGGCTTTTGTTTAATTGAGCAGAGGAAACTTTGTGGAATTTCAGTAGAGCTCCTGAGATACTCCATAAAATTTCTTCCTGTCTTCATGGGAAGGACATTAGATTAATTTGACCCATTTGGTATTTATCTGGTAAATTAAAACTGGAAGTGAAGCATTATTGCTTGAGAGAAATGTTTTAACATTGGCATATGCATAAATATTATATTGGCATGTAAAAATCTATATGAAACCTTTAAAATGTCTGGTGTGTTATATCGCATGTCAATTTTCATCTGAAATATTTTAAGTTATAATTTTGAAAAAATTTTCTTTTCTACATTGTTATTATCATATTTTAATTTTGGTTAAGACAGAGTTTTGTCTCTTGGGATGAATAGACTATTGGAAAGGAACATAATATTGATAATTTTTTGTTTGAAATTGTACTTTTTTTGTTTTGTTTTCTCTCAAGGAAAAATTTTCTCTTGCTGACCAGAGTCTGCAGCAGTGTTAAGTTACATCTTCTCTATGAGAAGAATTAAATTATGTTTGCATTGTTTCTCCCCTTGATGCTATAACAAAGTGTAAAAAAGGTAATCTTATTACGACAATGTATTTATCATAATTTCAGAAGGTATTTTATTTGTTTCTCCTTAAAATAGAGAATTAGAAATATCATTTATTACCAAACCTTTGATTTAAATGTCTTTTGGGAGTTGAAATTGAGCAGAATCAACAAGAAGAGAGTCTGTAACTTGCTTGGAAGATAATGGAGACTTCCAACACAGGTGGAGAAACTTGCCTCTGCTGGCAGGCTGGACACACCAAAGAGAAAAGCCCTTGGAGTTTCCAGATGAAGAAGCTTCCAGGTAGAGTCAATTAAGACTGGCCTTGATCCTGAAGCCTCCACAGACCAGATGTTGAAACTCAACCTAAGATTCCTTATAGGGTGTTCCAATAAGGTCAACAAAACCCTGTTCGATTATTCTGCCCTGTGAGTTTATGCAAAGATAGATCAAATGGATTAAATTTAGATTTAATTTGCAAATGCATTTTGCTATTCTGTTGGCTAGAATTAGGATGAAGGTGGGAGGAAATGATTTTAACAGTAGAACCATTTTTAAGTTGTTTTTCTTCTGCCTCTGAGTTTTTCTGACTTTCTGTTTGACATTTGTTTGACTTGTCTCCAGTTATTTTTTTCCTCTGGGCTTAAACTGATGATTTATTTTCTAGAAATGAAAAGTTTGTCACATTGACCATCTATCAGTCATGCCTTATGACTGATTTTTATTTCTTTTGAACACACTGAAACCTATGGAAAAGACTGTCTTCTGAGGTCACACTCCCCTGGATCTTCATTACCAAAGAAATGATGACAAAAAGGAGGGATTTGTTATAACTCTTCCATGGGGTGGCACCACTTTTCCCTGACTCGACTTACCTGCAGCCAACTGGGATCACAAGTTCCAGCATGCCATGAATTGGGCTACCTGAGAGGGGAGCTGCTGAGAACTAAGGATGAAACTGAGCAGACTATATAACACAGAAGGCAAGCGGGCCAGCTCTCTTTCTTCTATGGGCAGACTTGCACCTTGATATTTTGGGGAAGGAGACCTGGAGGAGATATGTGGAGAAGAGATAGGTAGAGACACTTGCAAGAGATACTTGGAAGAAACACATGGGTGAGAGATAGATGGAGAGATTTCCTTGGCAGAGACAATGGCAGACATTATCTGGATTATCCTTCTGTCCTGGCTTCCTGGGTCCCACTTAACCCCCTTCTCATGGTTCCTGCCAGAAGTTACGTTAGACTTGTGACAATTTTTTGGGACACTGCAGACTCTATTCAAGTCAACTCTGTTTGGCGTGAGTATTAGCCCACGTGGGAATGAATGACTTTGGAGTTTTAATGGGAAATTATTGTTAGAAATAACCTTTCTTCTCTCTGTATATACTTTAATTAAATTTCTTTCACACTGTCTGTTTCCTTTGCCCTCATGAAATGAATACCTGTACTTATCAGTTTGGGTCCCCTAGACACCCCTTGATCACATGCTAACATGCTAACAGAATGATATTACTGAGACAACTGATGACAAAAATTCCCACAACTACATCATTACCAGGCAACATGAGAATTAAGACAGAAGAAAGAGCAGAAAAGAGAGTGACCTTAACTAATTATGGATAAGCATTTCTTTGTGATTCTCAAAAAAATATGTTTATGTGAGCACATGGCTAGAATCCTTCCCAGAGATTTTGAAGGGGTCCCTACAGAGAATAGACTAGAAGATTAAGTTTCATTGGTTCCATGGGAAATCTTTCTCTGACATTGCCCAAGAAACTGCCCGTACCAGCAAGCCTGTGCTATCAGTTAGAAGCCTAGTTCAAGAATTCTGCTTCCAGGCAAGATGGAATAACTTCCAGGGACCCTCAAGAACTAGAAAAGCCACTTTACAAACAAACAAACAAACAAACAAAATTCACATGTGTAAAGTATCAAAGAGCTACTGAAATAACACAGACAAAAGAGTTGATATACAGTTACTATTCCATGGAGTGAAAAACTAAGGAAGTCAGCAGAAGTTTTTTTTTTTGTTTGTTTGTTTTCCTGTGGGAGTTAGATTAATCTGGATTCAAGCAAGAAATGGATAACTTATTTTTTGCTGGTGAAAGGACCTGTAATAGGGAATAAAGGGAAAGAATAGAAATTTGTCATTCTTATACAGCTAATGTGATAAAACTGAAAAACTGAGTAACCATATTTACAAAGCAATTTTCCCCTATAGGTATTTTATAAGCCCATAAATGGAGTAGGGATAAACATATAAAAACTATGTCAAAACCCATGAAAAATGCAATTGAATTTTCAAATCTTATGGTACTGCGTAGTTGGGGCTAGAGTCAAGACTCATCAAGAGGATGCCTGAAGAGTCTGCAGCTCTCACATGAAGGATCTCAAAAACCAGATCTCAAGAACAGTCCTGATATATATATCTATCTGTGGATGTGACTAGACCTGTCTCACATGGAGCTCAGGGAGGCTAAGAGAAATAGTCCTTTCAACAAACTTAGTGTACTTTCTGGCTAATGACAATAATAAATAAAGCAGATTCTTCCTTATTTCCTCCTAGATAAGCAGGCACTACATGATAATTCCTAAGTTTGAAGGACTTCTGAAATATTAGTTTATATATGCTTGGATTATTCTGCAGAATACAATTTACCTTTATTTGTGCTTTCTTATTTAGTCTAATTTATCCTTTTTTTTAAAAAACTGTAATTATGTTCATTTAAATTACAACTTGTTTCAAAAATAATACAAAAAGAAATTCATAAACTAGTAAAATTTCTTCCTCGATTATGACCAACTTTATCTCTATGTGTCTATCCAAAAGTATGCACCTCTATTAATGTAATTTTAAAAAATAGAGTCTTTTGTTTTTGAAAAGTAGTACTGCATCTAACATTAAGTGGGCTTTGTGTTCATCATGGCAAATCAGCAAGAATAGGTGCTGTATTAGGGTTACTGTTAAACATTTAGTTTTATCCTTCTCCATTCCATTCCATAACCTTCATTTGTTTCTCTTTCAGTTTTTCTTCATGCCATGTCTCTTATTCCTTATGTAGATATTGCCCTCTGCTATTCTCATTATTATTCATATCAATTACCTAAGAACTAGTCTTTTTTATTTATTCTAGACAAAATCAAGATATTCTCTCATACAATCTCACACAGACAAAATACATAAATCATATTCAGGGAGTTTTAAATTATTTTATAAAATTAGGATGGTGTTATGTAAATTTCTCTGCATCTTTGCTTTTAGTAATCCTCAGGGAAATATCTATAGGTCATTTATTAGAGGCAGAACTTCCTAGTTTAAATGGATGAATATCTTCTATCTGTGAATATATGAATTATTTAATTTATTCTAATTTTATTTCACAATTATAAATGTTTTCCAAATATATTCATAAAAATATAAAAATATATCTTGTCTAGATTAAATGCTCTAAATATAAAAATACATAAATCTTACCAGACAATTTATATAATCTTGAAAAAGAACTTAGTAACTGAGCCTAGAACTTAAAAAAAATCTGTGAAAGAAAAGTTAGGTATATGACTATTAATCTTTAAAAACTATTTCATGTAAAATATAACCCATTCATGAGCAATTTTCTTAAGTTAGGTTACTAGAGGTCTTTTTTCTGGTATACAAATCAAAGGCTTGGAACATGATCTCAGGTGAGAACTTTAGATAATTTACACATGGAGTATAAATTCCTTCCTGATAGAAGGAACGCTGACTTTAGAGAACCCAATTAGTAGTTCTCAGAAGACAAATCTCAATTCAGCAGCACAAAAATAAAACTTTCATTATAACATGTTTTAGTCTCTACTCTTAATCTCCACTGTCCCTCTCTTAGAGAAACTTGAGGACTCAGTCCCCAGAGAGAGGGTTGGGGCAGTCCATGAGGAATGAAAGAGGCATCACTCTCTACACATCTCCTCCCTCTCTCCCCATTGGATGTGTTAATTTCTATAAACTACACGGAGGGAGTTTTGCAATTCAGTGTTTGAGATTTCTGCAGTGATCAAAACAAATGACCAGTGTTGATGAAGTACATCTTATTTTTATCCATCTGACAAAATTGGATGGAAAAAAATTCTCCAAAAATAACAGTTGATGTCCTAACTCCAAGGGATGCAAAGCCTGCTCTCCACTCTGGTGTCAGTGATATTTCATCCTCATCTTCCTGTTAACTCTCTCTAGAGGGAGACAACATCATCTCTCTCATCTTTACATATGTAAAGTAATTAAATGGAATAAATTTGATCAAGTCAGTTATACAACTTAATCTATGAAGACATCTTTATATTTGATGCTTTAAATTAGTCCTTTTTTGAATACAAGACTTCTTGGACCTAGCTCCAATGCTTAAGATGGAGGTAAGTAGAATACATTTCACTAAATTACTAAGTAAAATAACACTAAAGTTTCTGGGTTCTCAGCACTCATTACATGAACAGTTTGTGTTTCATTCTAGCAGAAATGAAATCTCTGCTAGGAAAAAATCTGATTCATTTAGCTTCATTTTCTATGAGCCTTTCTATATATTTAGTATTCATGTATTATATATAATTTCATATATTTCATGTAACATATAATTATACATTGCTATATGATGTTGCAGATATAATGATATATGGAAATGTTATAAATGTTGCTTATATAATTATATACTATATGCAAACACATTAAACTTTAAATAAAATATGACCTTTGGAAAATAAGAACTTTAGCACAGGACAATCAGGTTCTAATATTCAGTCTACTATTTACTCTAGGCCCTTAGGGAAGTGACTTCTATTAGCTTATAAATTCAGTTTTTGTATCAAGTCTGATGGAGGGCAAAAATTATTTTAAATTTAGTTTCTGTCTGTAAAATTAATCATTCATAAACAGGAAAAAATTTTGACAAAATCTCGTATTGTTAAGTCAACCCACCATTTATTAACTGTGTGAAAAATTACTATTCATCCGTATACTCCAGCAGGAAGATGCTGTCTCTGTGGTATTTGAAAGCTTAGCATAAAGACATTGAAATAATTTGAGAAGACACAAAAAGTGAACAGTGTTTATGCTGAACAGAAAATATCAACATGTAATGTCGCAGGAGAGAAAGACTGATGTGTAAAGCTATTCACTAACTTGCCCAAATATCCAGTCAAACATACCAGCAAATCTGGGACTAAAAGTCTAGTTACTTTCTTTCCTTCATGATCTTTCCTTAGTACCTATAGTACAGCTTAAAAAGATGCATCCAAGGCACTGTTGAACCATATCTTTTGAAGGTCCAAGGGAAGACAGAATGACAGAATGCAATAGAGAATTGACAGGTAAAAAGTCAACCAGTATACAAGCTTAAAAGGAGGTGATGACATGGATTCTTTTAGACAAGTATTCTAATCCATGGTTTGAAATAGTCTAAGATGATCACAGGTAAAATGTAATATCCAAGCAGCAAGTTGGTGAAATTCTCTCCTTCCATGAATTTCCATTAACTTCAGTTTAAACTCATTATGCTCCTGAGACCCTTGTTATCTCACATTATTCAAATGTTTTGTTTTGCTGCCCAGTTGAACACTTGCTACTTGATTTAAGAATAACAGTATCTTGAAGTTATAACAATGTACTCTTAGTCAAAAGCAGGGGAATCTACTCTGTGTTCTTGAAGGCATCAGCATCATTGCAAGCAATTTGTGCAGGAATTAGCAAGTCAGAGTCATAATTCCAGAGACCCAAATCATGGCTTCCTAGGCTTTTGTTTGCTCTAGTAACACTTGAATCAGAATGGGAATTCCTTAAAATTTCTGAAGTAACAAAACTACCACAACTGTTTTGTTTAGAGATCTGCTTCTAAGAGTGAGTAAAGGAGGTTCCAGTGTTTGGAAAATGGATGAATGTAAAAGGAAGTAAAGCAGGTCATAAAAGATTGGTGCTCTGGTATCGCCCATGTGTCCATCCTCTTTGCTTTTTCTTTGCTTTTATTCCTTATTCTGTTCCAATGTTTTCTGCTGGAATGAAAATAATTCCCCTGCCCATGGTCCGTGTGACCTCACTAACTACAGGCCATGGGAGGGGAATCCATAAGAGCAATTCATGACTTGGATGAGTTTGGAAGTCCGCAGGAGGTGGGAAAGGGGGAGGGGTATGAGGGATAGGGGTGTTTCAATGAACTTAAAATGAATTACTAATCTGTTCAGTGATTTGCAGCATATGCAGAGAAGTCTTCTTGGGGGCATGTCCTTGGATGTGTTCTAGAAGCCCCAGAGGTAGGGCTGTCAGAAACACTACTGGCCCATGGTAGAGAAGAAACCACCTTCTGAACAATGACAGGATTGTTTCACTCTCATTGTTACAGTTAGGGAGCTCTTAGGCCTGCAGGTGGAAACAGTGCTGCTGATGGTAGAGGCTCCACTAGGGCCCATCTGCATGGCCGCAATAAGCCCAGCATGCCTGGAAAGTGCTGGGTTTCAGCTGTCCAGACTGAAGGACCTGAGGGGATGTGGCCAGGTTTGTGGAACAAGGAAGCTGGAAAGCATGTGAAACCTTTTTCCTGGTGCCATTTATCCTATCTGGTCTGATTTCTTGGCATCTTTGTTTTGCTGAGAAGATAAGTCTCTCTCCTTCCATGTCTCCACATCCTTTAGAAAAGCTTCTTGCTGATTCAGATTTCATTTTAAGGAAGTATAATGACTTGAAGATATGAAATTTCTTATAGAGATTTGTACCCTCTCGAGATCAAAGTTTATTTGTTTGTTTTTTAAAGCAATGTTACTCTGAGAGTAAAATACAAAGAGTAAGTTGCTGAGTGGGAGGTCTTAAAGTTATTGCAAGAATAATGCTTATTAAAAATTAGGTAAAATTATAACAGGTAACAGGAGAACAGAACAGGTAAAGTTATAAATTATAAGCTCTACTTCTCTTCCATCTCCCAAGGGTAGCATTTTCTTCTTTATCTTCAAGGTAAATGTTCATTTATATATTAATATGAAACATGATAATATACATAGACTATACTCCTTTTTGAAATTGGTGGAATTGATACAAATATTCAGTAATTGCTTTTTCTCGTATATTTAAATGACATTTCATGCCTATGACTTGAAATCTTTTTGTCAGATAAGAGGAAGGGAACATTTTTTAGGGAACATCCCTAGGGAGCAAATTTAAAACACAGGTCGCTAACATTTTGATGACCATGAATCATGAAAATGTATATTCTTCTATTGATGAAATATTCAGATAGAGTGAGTGTGTTAAGACTTTCCTTGACTGGAAGAGGTGACCGCTTAATGCCTTTAGGAATGTTGACTCAGAGTTCCTGCCTTACAGCACGAGCTTGGCTTGCCTTCTGCCAGGCAGTTTACACTAAAGATCACATCCATACTTCCCAGCAAGAGGCTGTCAGAACACTTAGTGTTGGGGTTGACAGTTTGGGTGTTAAGGGAAGAACAGGGAAAGTGAATTTTCAATTGTAGAGTCATTTTCACTTTTCCCAGTTACATTAAGAATGTAAAATTCTAAAAACCACTACTAATTCCTCTTAGCCCCTCAGATCCCTCTAGTTCCCTCCATCCATACTGATGGATTTCCAAAAATCTAGGGTAGGCAGTGAGCCCTGATGCCTCACATACTGATAACAAGGGAAAGCATTATTGTCTTCATTTTACAAAGGAAGAACCTGAAGAGAGTAGAAGCATTTCCAGGCAGTGCACTTAATTCAGTCAGAAGGATGAGGAGCCTACCATCACCAGTTTTCAAATTCCATGTTAAGTTGCCTGTATTATTTCTGGGCTTCTGCAAGAAAGAAGACCTATCTCCTTAATCTGAGGCTGGTATCTTGCCCAGTTATGTCTATATTGCTGGTTTTTTTTGTGGGATGGTGGGAGTGAGATTTAAGCAATTTTAACTGATTTACACAAAGACAGAATCTCATTACCAACCATAAAGGCAAATGTTAGGCACAGAATGCACATCTGCCTAAGAGTAGGAATACAGGAGAAGAATGATTTTACAAAATAGCAAAAGATTGAAAGATAAATTCTGTGAATGTGAAGATTGATGACAAAATTTTATTGGAAATTTATGGAATTCATATTGTTAACACTCAAATATAGAAACACTTTTGAGATGCCTGACAAGATAAAATTATTTATATACATATATTAAGACACTTTTCACATTTATAAATAGCATCGGTCTGTGACGCATGCAAATTATTTGCAAAATGATTATAACTGAGAGTAAATAAATGTGCTTATTAGTTCACCGACTTGTTATATTTCAGGGATCCAAGAGCTGAACCAGTTAACATGAATCGGGTAAATGAGAGTGCCCCTCAGGAGTTCATCCTCTTGGGCTTCTCAGATCGGCCATGGCTGGAGCTCCCACTCTTTGTGGTGTTCCTAGTCTCCTATATCTTGACCATCTTTGGCAATCTGGCGATAATTGTTGTGTCACGTCTGGACTCCAAGCTTCATACCCCCATGTACTTTTTCCTCACCAATCTTTCAGTCCTGGACCTTTGCTACACCACGAGTACAGTCCCACAAATGTTGGTCAACATCCGCAGTGCCAGGAAGGTCATTAGTTATGGCGGCTGTGTGGCCCAGCTTTTCATCTTCCTGGCTTTGGGTTCCACTGAGTGTCTTCTCTTGGCCGTCATGTCTTTTGATAGGTTTGTAGCCATCTGTCGGCCTCTCCATTACTCGGTTATCATGCACCAGAGGCTCTGCCTGCAGTTGGCAGCTGCATCCTGGTTGAGTGGCTTCAGCAACTCAGTATTGCAGTCCACCTTGACACTCCAGATGCCTCTCTGTGGTCACAAGGAAGTGGATCATTTCTTCTGTGAAGTTCCTGCTCTGCTCAAACTGTCCTGTGCAGACACCACAGCCAATGAAGCTGAACTCTTCTTCATCAGCGTACTGTTCCTCCTAATACCCCTGACACTCATCCTGATTTCCTATGCTTTTATTGCCCGAGCAGTGTTGAGAATCAAGTCAGCGGAAGGTCGGCGAAAGGCATTTGGAACATGTGGCTCCCATCTGGTCGTGGTGTCACTGTTTTATGGCACTGCTATCTACATGTACCTGCAGCCTCCCTCCCCTGCCTCCAAAGACCGGGGAAAGATGGTGTCCCTTTTCTATGGGATCATCACACCCATGCTGAACCCCCTGATATATACACTAAGAAACAAGGATGTAAAGGGAGCATTTAAGAGGTTGATCACAAGGGTCTTCTTAATCACGCAATAGAAATACCCAGATCAGATGATAGGCTAGACTTAAAGTTTAAGCATTTTAGTAATTCTTTCCAAGTTGATTTATTCTAATGATGGTAGAATTATCTGATGGTATGACTCAAAATTTCATTGGCAGAGAATGATGTTTCTACTTCCTATTCATTTCACAGTTTCTGAAACTGGTCTCATGATCCCCTAAGACAGTGTAACCCTAAAATAGCTAAGGTTTTAAGCTTTATACCTTTGGTGTGAATACTTGGTGAAGAGTCTTAGACATCTGTGCACTGAAATAAAAGCTTAGGAAACAAAACATTTTTTTAAACATGCACATGCGTTCTTTCTCTCACACACACACTACACAAAAATTTTATCAATTGTAGGAGAGCTAGGATAAAGCCAAGGTTAATAACCCTAGCTGAAAATTTTAATACTCTTCTCACATCCACATAATGCTAAAATTCACAATTTTTCTTATAGTTTTACTTAGATCTTCCATTCTCTTGTTTCTTTGCATTCCACTTTTCCTAAATTGAGGGGTCCTATCCTATACTTTCTACTAACAAAAACTGTAGCCAGCTAAGTTAAATATTCATTTATTGAAAATATTTTTATGATTCTCAGATAGCTATGTTATCTTCCTCCTTTTAACACCTAAATCATTTATTGTCTAAATGACAAAAAATAAGAAACCCACACTTAACTCCCATAATTTGTTTAATGTGTCTTTTGTGGACAAGAAGAAAAGCTTATTATAATGTCACGTATACTGACTCTTCATGGCCTTCCAAGCTCATGAAAGTGCTGAGGAAAATACTTATCTATTGCAATTTGGTTATTTGCTTGATTTTATGATTTGTAATTTTGATTTGTGCTTCTTTACTATACTATCCATTATCCAATATTTTTTCTGAAAGTATCATAAAAACAAAGTACAATAACAAATACAACTAGCAGTTCCTCTTTAAGACTTCATATAGCAATATACATTTCTGCTTCAGTAACCATAACACCACACAGTGGATTCTAACATCAGACCCACTTGGCTTTCAGAATCCAAGCCTCTACTGTTTCTGAAATCTGGGATAGGTAGGAGGAGGGATTGAAAATTTGCATTTGTAGTGAATTCCCAAGTAATGCTGATCAGGGGAACAAGCTGAGTTCCTATTTTGTCTCTTACCAATGAAAACTATTATTAAAAGGGAAATCAGAAACAGAACATTAGGAGACAGCATTAAAATTTGAGAGAACATTCCCTAATGAAAATGCACTCACAAATAAGTGACACAGCAGAGATAAATTTTAATGCCATCCCAAAGCCAATCATTGACCTTTAAAAATTTTTGAGAAAATAATAATGAAACCAGAGTGAGGGTGATGGAAATTTAGGTATTTTACATGCTTTTAAATGAGTCATGCATGAATGAATTGATTCAAATAGATTAGAGAATGGTAAGTTTTAAAGTGATAAAAAATTCTATAAATATCAATTTGTGACTTTTAATTATATGATATACATTATCTGCCAGTGTATATTCTACATATGTTGGTTAAATGTTTCATATATAGAATATGTTTATTATTATATATGTATACATACATATATGTATGGGATGTATTATATTATTACTGATTATTGATATTTATATTCTTATGTATTTACATTATATTATTATTGATATTTGATATACTGTAATTTTTATTTAATATGATATATTATTTATAAGCATAAGATTATTTAATGTATTTTTATATGGAAACAGAATCTACTCTGAATTCATGGAAAGGTACTAGACTTACTATTTGCATAGCATATCTTGATTGCAGAATAGAAATTGCAAACACTTTAAAGGATAGTTTTGTATAATATGAATGCATAGTGACCAAGATGGAAATCACTTTATTTGTGCCTATCTTTTGTAAAATTTCCCTCAAAAGGTGATTAATAATATACTACCAATGGGAGAGAGGTACTTTTGCTGCAAGATTTTTATTTTATCCAGTAGAATATATACTTACCAATAATGAGTATGACCCTAAGATAAAGTCCTAGATTAAAAATTACACTAAACTGAGAGATGTTGATGCCTGTAGAAACCAGAAATAAAATTAAAATATCAAAACAATAAATGAATGGATGAAATTTAACTTAAATTAATGTGGAGACATTTATTTACTGCATATGATACACCACAGGATGGAATATGATTTTACAGGGAGTTCCATAAAATTTCAACTGGGAACATACTGATAATAAAAGGTATAGGTTATTGGCTTCAGCCTTAGGATTCATATTTTAATACATATATCATGAAACTAAAACCCTTTATATTATAGTTTATAATTAAAGCTGCATCTTAATGAAAACCTCATTTGACCCGGTAACAGTTCCCCTCCATCCTACCACAATAAAATATAATTCCAAATAATAATAGTGTAGATTTACAAATAATAACACATTACTAGGAAGGAACCTCAGACCATATGCTACTTGGTGATTCGATCAGCTTGTCTTTTAAGCTATGAGACTTTTGGGGTGTAAGGGGGGAAGCCCCCATCTTGGAATTTTGGGCTGAAAAAGTAAAATAGCAGCAAATGGGAGAGCAAAGGAAAAGACAAATTAATAGCATACATAGGGAGAATCCATGTCACTATAAATTGTAAAGCAAAATTGGGGTGGGCTGGGAATATATAGTAAGCTCTTGGGGCATTAAGGAGGGGGGATAAAGGGAATCATATACACACAAAAGGGAATGAACTAATCTTTATTAGAGAGTGAAAGATCAACTTTTTGGATATGGAGGACATGTTCACCGATAAACCTGTACCTGGATGATAACCCCAAAATACATTCTTCTAGGTAAATACCTGATGTTAACAGCCACACACCCTCCTCCCCCTTAAAGTGAGGGTTCATCTGCCTGGTGACAAAGCCAAAAATTCAGAAACCAGCTTCAGTTTAACAGGCCAAGAATTTTATTGTCTGATGAGCAATGGAGAAGGGTTGTATCAATGAAAAAGAAAGAAAAGCCACACTCTGTCTCTGAGATTCATGAGGGGGTTCTCTTTTATTTGGGGGGCTGGCATGTCACATGTTCAGGGCAGTCTGGGTGGTCATGAACAGAAGCTTTCTGCCTTCACAGGCCCCTTTTTTCCACTCAACTGCCACCTTGGAAATAACCACTTGAGCCCAGTTCTTTGGCTGTTGTTCTCCTGTCACACATTCCTGCGAAAAAGCACAGCTTTTCTGTTTTATTCTGTTCCTCATCTTTGAGGGGTACAGAACAGAGGTCATTTCTCCTAAACTGTTTTATTTATATATCTGTGCTTTCACTGATAAATAATATGTGAGAAAAAGAAAAATGGAGCCATCCAAAACCTAGGTATGACCCCGTCAGAAAGCTGTTGGTGATCAGGTCAAAGGCAGTTCTCATGTGGGTGAAAGCCCCGTGGGGAAGCTGAAACAACAGGCTTGACCTTGATTTGTATTTTGACTTGGCTCCTTTCATTCCAGAATTGCTGGTCCCTTCTGCCCCTTTCCTTTGGTTCTCTGCCAGGAGGTGACTCAGACTCCTGGCAAGCTTTTGGGCATCAGAGATTCTGCTATGGGCCAGGCCTGTTTGGGCATTTACCCACAAGGGGATGGGTAACTTTGGGTACTTTATTGAGAAAGTAGTTTCCTTTCTTCTCTCTCATTGCACATTATTCTATTAAAGCATATTCTTTGTCTTAATGTGACTGATGGCAGAACCCATTGAGAGCATGCAAGTTGGTGAGTCTTGGGTGCCTCTCACTTGGCCTGCTAACAGAACTACTGGAGTGGGGATGCTTATCCTAGATGCTGACCCCAAACTAAACACAAATGTGTGTGTTTCTGTGTGTGTGCATGCACAGACTTCTAGGGATTGTGTTCAGCTTTTTAAAAAAGACCCAAAATGGAGTCATCTATGTCAAGCTATAATATCTAAGCTAAAGGAAGTTTTGGTCTCACCTAAAATTGCAATTTTACATCAAATGAAAGTAGTTCTCCCTCAGATATCCAGGACAGGCCTTTCTAAGATATACACACTTTCATATGCATTTCATATGCATTATTTCAAGTTGAAATCTATTGAGGTGCTGCAGATTCAAGAGAAGCCTTCACTACTCTATTAAGTAATTAAAAGAATGAAACTTGAGGGTATTAACTCAGATTTAGAATTACCTCCAGAACTAACCTTTCTATTGGAGAGGCCTGTCTATACAACAGGGCAAACATCTAATTGGAGAGCATCTTCATCACATGAGACATCCCGCTCTCCTATTTCCTTAGCTCAGTATATACACCGTCATTTTGCCCCATTGGCTTTAGAATCTACATTCATGTCATTTTTCTATAGCTATGTAATTAAATGTATTTTCTCCTACTAATCTGTCTGATGTTAATTTGATTGATAGATCAGCCTGAGAAAAACCCAAAGGGGTAAGGGCAGATTTACTTCTAAAGGAAGATGGCTTTGCCTGCCCCAAGCCAGGACTTTTTAATAGAGATCTCCAGATTTCCTCAGATGAAAATGTTTTAAATGAATTGTTTTTTAATACTGTTATTACAGGGATAAATAAACCTGCAGATCAGGAGGTCCCCTTTTGGCAAGCCAACTAGGGTGTTGGATACCTTCCAGGGCGTGCCCAGGACTCAAACAGCGTCAGCAGCAGGCCCCAAGCCACCAAGCCGCAGCGGAAGCGGGAAGGCTACAGCCGCCCGGCCGCCGTCAGCCTCCAAGTGCTCGGGGCTGGGCGAAAAGGACACCGCCGAAAGGAAAGACGAAATTCTAGTCTACGAGCGAAAAACAACCTAGATTCCTTTCAGAAGTCAGATTTGTGTAGAACGGTGACGGTCAGAAGGAATTTCTAGAGCCAATAGAAGAAACTTGTTATGTGAGCATTGGTGGTTCAGTGGTAGAATTCTCGCCTGCCACGCGGGAGGCCCGGGTTCGATTCCCGGCCAATGCACAGTACCTTTTTTTCTTTCTTATCCCAATTTTAATTTTGAAAGCACTTCTTTTTCACATAAATCTTACTTTTGAGGCTGCTCAAACACTGGTGACCCAAGATGTGGAGCTGTCCTTACTCGGTGGAAGGACAAGGGGAAAACGAGTCGTTTTAGGGAAACATTTTGTTTTCGGAATGCTTGGAGTCAAAGTACTCTGGATAAAGCCTCTCGTTTGATGTAGAATAAAACCAATGAATAGCTTTTGAGAGATTTTTTTTTCTGTTTTCTAAACATAGTATAGCTGCCTTTAAGGACAAATCTAATAAGGGAAGCATTTGGAAAGATTTGGCCCGACATTAGCAGAGTGGCGCAGCGGAAGCGTGCTGGGCCCATAACCCAGAGGTCGATGGATCGAAACCATCCTCTGCTAGTAAGTTTTTCTTGTTTTCGTTTTTTTTTCTTTTTCCCCAAATAGCACCATAGAACAGAATCGCCTAATTTTGCCCCCAGGATAGTGAAAGCGTGAGTCAGTGCACGTTAAAATTTGAGACGAAATTAGTTCACAAATCAGAAAGGATTTAAACAAGCTATTTAAAAGAGAAGACACTACATTAAACCCATTAGTGGAAAGGCCACCTCCTCTACTAACATAATGCAAAAACCTAAAATTTACAGTTCAAAATGCTGGCTACGGCTTTTTTCAAAGGAAGCTTGAAGCATTTAAAGTCACAACTTTCCCAACAATGACTTTCCCAACATTCTATTACTCTCCTCTCCTTTCATCTCCACAGAACATATTTCTAGTCGGTATATGTAGTGTGTTTTATATATTCATTTAGTATTTTCTCCTCTAAGAGATGCAAGTAAGAACAGAGATTTTTGTTTGTTTTGCCACTGTGGTCACTGTATTATCTAGAACATGGCCTTACATACCTGATGCTTTGGTGCTTTTGTATATATGTTAAAAGATGCAATGTCTAATACACCAAACACAAGTATTTAGCATTCTTCTTCACTTTCTTCTTTACCTTTCACATACAGAAGAGTACAAAACTGACCACATAGAATTGACCTATTAATTAAGATTATGGCATATTCACTACAGCTATCTTAGATTTAAAAAAAAAAAAAACAACATAAAATTGAAATATCCTTTCAGTGTACTCTCAATCCTTACAGCCTTTTTCTCAGTGCAACTCTGTCATGGTCTTGACACACATTTTCTCAACTTTCTTTAATGAAAAATGTTTATTTGCAAGAATTTTGGGAACAATTTATATTAAGGCTTTTATTTAAATAAGCCAACATTTATTTCTAGAAGAAGCATTTGTGAAAACCCATATAGGACTCCTTTCTAACAGTTACTAATGCTGTGTGATCAATGACCAAAAATGGAAGAATAGCTAATATTAGAGACGTCTGGAAGGGCATATCCATGTACTAGCAATTCATGTACTAGTTATATTTGTTTTTTTTTTTTGGAGACTAGGTCTCGCTGTTTTTGCCTGGGTAACCGCAGGCTCTTGTTGCCCGGGGTACCAGAGACTCAAGCAATCCCCAGCCTCAGCTTCCCAGGTAGCTGGGATTATAGGGGCGTGCCAGCACGCCCAGCTATTTTTTTGGAACTAGGTCTCGCTATGGGCCCCAGGCGGCGAACCGTGATCCCTAGCCCCTGCCGCTTCATAGACTGAAGCTTACAGGCACGAGTCACCGTGCCCGGTTAGTGCATTCCACTTTATTCACCTGGCAGTAGAGGTTTGTAGGTTGAATTACTCAGATTTTTTTTCCTACAAGCTGTAAAGCCACCAGCACCTGCAGTATTGAGTCTTCCCTATGATTATGCAGTGTGGATAGGAGTGAGGGGATAAAGGAGTGGGCCTAGGAGTGAGGGGATAAAGGAGGGGGAAGGGGAGAGAGGAGAGGGAAGAGGGGAGAGGGGAGAGGGAGAGGGATTGATTCATAGAGGGACTACTGCAGGGGGGTTGCCTGAGTCCTACACCCTTTCCACCCCCCAGTGACCCCTGGTCCTGACCCTGCCCTGCCAGGTGGGTGTGTCTGTAATTACCAAAACCAATAAAGAACCTAGCAGACCAGACTGGTGAGCCTGATGCTTTCCCAACAATTGGTGATAAGGATGAATACATTAGGTTTTAGAGAGCCTCTCATTAATACCCTTTCATGAACAGCATTGATTTTCTTTCCCTGCAAGAAATTCCCATCACAGTAAAGAAACATGTGGTGTTCACTTTAGGTGCCAAGAGATCCAGCTCCACTCCTACTGATGTACAAGGCCCTGGCAAATGCGTTTCTTCGAGGTCAATTTTAAAGCTCTCATCTTCATAATAAACTCTGTGGTCTCACAGATAACGATGGGAATACTAAGAAACAAAATGTGACTATTTTCTTCTGGGTTCTATTTAAGAAAATTTTTTTTTCAGTGTGTTCTTGAATATTTAAAGGTTGGTCTCCCCAAAAATGTTTCAGTGGGCTTCTCCATGATGTTCAGAGCAGGCTTTTTTCAAAGTGTGTCATCTCGGTCAATCAAGGCCCTAAGTTTTGTCAAATGACCTCATCCCTACCTTGTCAGGAGAGATGCCAGACCCTCCATCCCTGTAAATGAGTTAGTCAGGCTTTTTTCTCCATTAGCCTCTATGGCCAGCACCTGTGGTGGTATGCCCTCTCCATGACTGTACATGCCTGGCCCAGTGGGTGTGCACATGTGTGAGTGGGCTTACCTAGACCTGAGAGGAGATAAAGGGGCCACATCACCCTGGGCAGGAGACCACTGGGAGGAGAGAGAGAGAACAAAGAGGAGCATGAAGATTCCTGGGGGCTGGCCTGCCTCCCAGCCTCTCCTCTGCCCCCTAACCTTGGCACTGGCCTTACCTCCTTGCCTGGTGGGCCTGTATACCTGGTTCTCTGAGAACCTGTGGAACTTACCAAGGGCTCTGGGGCTCTCACTATCCATCTGCTAGAACCAACAATTTACCCAGACTGGGATGCTGGAACTATAGTTGGTGACATGAACAGGATGGTAGCAATGCCCAGGGCCCTATCCCTTCCTTAGCACTGATATGTCCCATTTACTTTAGAATTCACAGCTATGCAAATTCCCCATATGTATGTATTAAAATTGGTCTTTTTCTTTTCCTAATCTGTTAATTTGTTTACTCTACCAGCTTGGGAAGAATCCAGAGGGGTGGGGCTGTTTCCATGTCCTGAAAATACTAGAACCACCTTTAAAAGAAAGGGGGTGGTGGTGGTGAAAGAGTAAATTCTAGAGACCAGATCAGACCAAAGTAGAGAGAGAATTATATCACCATAAGGCAAATGTAGCACAACCAGAAAAGATTTTATTACCCAAATAACTTCTCAATCCGCAATAAATAACAAACACCTTTCTCCACATTTATGTCATAGTTGACAGTGTTTAGAATTTGATTTTTTCTTTCAGTTTATTTCCTTTTATCCAATTTATTTAATTGGCAGATTAAGTCTTGAATGTCCACTGTGTTCGTGGACCTGTTCTGCCTGGAGTGGCCAGGTTAGATGCAGGTTCTTTCCATATGGGCATCTAGGAAGCTTGGGGGAATCGAGGGGTACCCTTTTTCTGGTCACAGCAGTATGTTCATGCACAGACGCCTCCAGCTGGATTAAACCCGAGTACTGTTCTGGAGGGGACAAAATTCCTATGTTGAGACTCAAAATTCCTATGTTGAGACTGTCAGGTCTCAGGGGAAATTTTCCTCACCCCACTGAGTTCTCCTGAGGCTGATGAACAGACTGAATTCCAAAATAAGTGTATTTGGAAATAGGGCCTAAAAAGGTAATTGAGGTTGACAGGAGGTTGTAAGAAAACTGCCTTGCAAATATCAAGGGGAATCGTCATTTTGTTAGTTGTTTAGGTTTAAACAAAATTTCAAGTACTTATTACTTTAGAACCAAAACTAGAGAAAGCATTAACATGAATACTTTCTATTTATTTTAGGGTACAGAGTATCTTGGGTTTTGACTTTTAAAAAAAAAGCTCTGGCCAGACACGGTGGCTCTTGTCTGTAAGCTTCAGCCTATGAAGCGGCCGGGGCTAGGGATTGCGGTTCGAGTCCCGCCTGGGGCCCGTAGCGAGACCTAGTTCCAAAAAATAGCTGGGCATGGTGGTGCGCGCCTGTAATCCCAGTTACCTGGGAAGCTGAGGCTGGGGATTACTTGAGTCTGTGGTACCCAGGGCAACGTGAGCCTGTGGTTCCACGGGCAAAAATTGAGAGACCTAGTCTCAAAAATAAATAAATAAATAAATAATTAAAAAAGCTCTGACCAGATCACAAAGCTCAACACGACTTCCTCTCTCACTTTTTTCTCAGTGACTCTTGGAGAAACAACTGATTAAGAGCGGTTAAAGCGAGACAGAAATGGTTACCTCTACTTACCATCCCTCCAACTGCCTGGACCCTTTACAAGGAAACATAACTGCGCTTTTCTCTTCTCGCCACAAGTCGGCAGGCCAGGGCAATTTTCCATTCCCGCCGTCAGATCTCCAGGATGGAGGGGAAAAAAAACACCGGAAAGCGAACAAAGAATAAAAGGGAGGACAGACACCATGCCGCCTGTTCAGAGACAGGAGGAAATGAGGGGGCTATTTTCCACCGAGTAAGGTAGTTGGCGGGTGGGCCTTGTCGCTAAGCCCCAAATCCTAAATATGGGGCCCAGAGGCTGGGGACAGAAAACTGTACTGTGGAGACAGGCGGACAAAGCCGCCTATTTTGGGCGACCACCGAGTCGTGGTCGCGCCTTCCTTCAGGATAGCTGTTGCCCGTGACAGAGACAAGACGCCATCCTAGATAAAACCCCCCACACCACCTTCAAGTGACAGCAGAGAAAGGAGAAAATGAAAAGATTGAAAAATCTGGAGAGATGAAGGGTTGCGATTTAGGGGGCAAAGGAGCAGAGCATGACAAGGCGTCTAGCACAAGAGAATGTAAACGCTTCTGTTCTTGAAAATTTGTAGGGAAGGGAGAATGTAAGGCCGTTCTCTTCAGACCCGGAGTCTCCAGCCCCAGCTCTCCGGGCCGGCCAGAGCCCAGCTCCACGTCCTACCTCGTCGTTCTTCCGGGGTAGGCACCTCTTTAAATACTGGCCGGTTCCCGTCCCAAGACTGAAAACACTGCACTGCCCAGCCCTCAGCCGTCCTGCCATGGTTCCCGCCCGATCCGGGTTCAGTTTCTCGCAGTTTCGGGTTCTTCTCTAAAAGTTCCTAGACTGAGAAATACCCAGCCAGAAACAGCCCCCGTAGCCAATGGCAGCCTGGGCGGGCTTTTCAAATAGAGATCCGGCCAGACAGGAAGGGCGGGGCATTGCCGCGCTGTTGCAAACAAAGCCTCAAACTAGGTCTTCGTAACGAAGGGAAAGAGTGAAAGTTTCTTCAAAAGGAACCATAGAACCCGTAATAGAATCCAGGCCACGGCACCCGCAGGTTTTAGATACCGGGGGACTAAACTTCCACCCTCCTTCCAGTTACCGGTCCAAGACAGGAACAAGAAAACGCTGCAGACAAAGACAGCCACTTTTCTGAAAAGGCGGGGGGATCTGCGGCCATACCACCCTGAACGCGCCCGATCTCGGTCTGAAAAGGCGGGTGATATATGTCAAGGGGAGGAGCGCCAGCTCTCTCTGGAGAAGGTGGTGGCTCTGAAAAGAGCCTTTGGGGTTGGTTCGGCGGCGCCGGCGGCGGCCGCTTGCTCACTTGGAGCTGGTGTACTTGGTGACGGCCTTGGTGCCCTCGGACACGGCGTGCTTGGCCAGCTCGCCGGGCAGCAGCAGGCGCACGGCCGTCTGGATCTCCCGCGACGTGATGGTCGAGCGCTTGTTGTAGTGC
>PVHY01016806.1:0-32925 GCA_004024945.1 Uropsilus gracilis
AACAAGTTAGGTTCTGTGGAGTGTACATTACTTTGTTGGTAAGTTCTGACAAACTGCAACTTAAAACAAAATAATGTATAACAAAAATCAATTTTACCATAAACTAGTTGGTGTCAACAAGTTGACTCCCTATAGCATATTTCTCATCACAAAAATATCACCAAACTTCTAAGAATTAACCTAAACACTTGAATATTACACAGTCATTTGTATTCATTAGTTTATTTTTCAACTTGCTTATTCCAGTTCAGAGTCTCATGTGGCTGGAGCCTATTCCATTAGCTTAGCATAAGGCAGTAAGTGGGCATCCCTCACACATTTACCACACTCATGCATACTGGAAATCAGATGCACCAGTGAATCTAACGTGTGTCTTTGAAATGTAGAAGAAATTGAAGCACCTGGAGCAAACACTCAGACATGGGGAAGAACATGTGAACTCCACACAGGCCGTGACCTGCATGGAAACCAGTTCTTTTTTCTCATCAATGTTACATTGAAATGACATTATTCAAAGACTGCTGGAATTTTTTTTTCAGGTTTTTATGTTTGAATTGTCATGTGGTTATTGGCACTATTGCACTTATTATTCCAGGACAGTATCCTTGATGAGCTTGACAAAGAAGAAAATGCTCATGATTCTGTGTCTCAAGAATCAGAGTCAGAAGAAGATGGAATTCATGTAGATTCACAGAAGGCTCTTGCTCTAAAAGAAAAGGTACTCTTTAAACTAGCTGTAGGAACCGTCAGGTAAACAGGCTATGTGGAAAATCATGGTGGTCCCCAAGATTTCTTCAGTATAGTTAGGGGTTTTTCAGATTTTTTGAGTTGTTGGTTGTGCCCCTGTTAGGAAACAGTGTAGTATAGTGATTAGGCATACATGCTGTAGAGTACATGTCTGAGTTCAAACCCTGTGATAAGTTCTTTAAATTGCCTACATCTCAGTTTTCTCAGTTGTAAAATAAGATGAATATTATTAATAAATCTTAGGTATTGTGACTGTTAAATGAATTATTACATGTAAAGTACTTGGATACTACAGAGTTGTGGGTTTTTATTAGTAGACTGAAATAATGTAAAACCCACTTGTGACTCCTGACTTTAATGTTATATTCCAGTTCTTTATATCACAGGTCATCTTTGATTATTTTTTGGATATCCACCTCTCCCTGGGGGATGCCTCATTATTTACAAAATTATATATTGCATTTCAAAATGATGCAAGTCTTTTTATGGATTAAAGCTTTTATAACATTTCTGTAGGTGTTACTGTCAGTAAAAGGTATATAATGTAGATATTATACTCATATCTGCTAGAGCTCTTATTATATTGTACTATGACTTTAGTGAATTTCAGTTCATTTTAAAAAAGACCATTTTCTTTATTTCCTTTTTTGTTAGCCTTGATCATATGGCTGATAAACTAGAAGGAGATGCCTAAAACTGAAAGACAATGGGTCTGGAATTCTTTGCCAGTATGTGTCTGACTTGTGTTTTTTTCAGGGCAATAAATATTTTAAGCAAGGAAAGTATGATGAAGCAATTGAATGCTATTCCAAAGGCATGGATGCTGATCCATATAATCCTGTGTTACCAACAAACAGAGCATCTGCATACTTTAGATTGAAAAAGTAAGGAATTTATATAATGCATATGAATATTTTATGTGTATGGAGAGACTGAGATTTAAAATATTTTGTGATAAAATATGGGAAAGATTGAAAATAAATATTTCTTTGCAACTGTAAATTATTATGGCTTATTCCTGTTTATT
Source organism: Uropsilus gracilis (assembly GCA_004024945.1). Lineage (NCBI taxonomy): Eukaryota > Metazoa > Chordata > Mammalia > Eulipotyphla > Talpidae > Uropsilus > Uropsilus gracilis. The sequence goes on from PVHY01016806.1 coordinate 1,775, forward strand.
GAATTGGTATTTAAATACTTTGATGCTCAAGCCATGTCCCTGTAACTAATCCTGCTGGTGTTTTTCCTCTAAAAACTGAATAATTGTATTATCTAATTCATAAAAAAAAGAGCTGGATAACATTCGTTAGAAATTAATTTCCTCGGTGACATGCACCTGCAATCCCAGCACTGGAGGGATTGCTTGAGTCCGCGGGTTCGAGACTACCCTGGGCAACATAGTGAGACCTAATCTCTAAAAAATAGCCGGGCATGGTGGTGCACACCTGTAATCCCAGTTACCTGGGAGACTGAGACTAGGGATCACTTGAGTCCACAGGTTTAGGACTACCCCAGGCTCCAAAAAAAAAAAAAGATGGCATTAGGGAACTTCATTAGTTCCAACATTGATTTACCTTTAAATCATAGCTAACCAACCTATCATAAGAATTTTTAAAAAAACATACGATCAATCAAAAATGACTTGAACTGTTTTAATTTTACTTGGAAATGCAAATTATAGTGTCTGAACTTTTACTATTTAACTTTTACTCTTTTTAGGTATTTGAAATGAATGATATTAATATTAATTTTATATTGATATCTGTGATATATGTAAGTCATGAAGAATTACTTTAAATAGATATGAACCCATCACCTAGTTTAAGAATTAGAGTATTACTGTCATTTTTGGAGCCAGTTTGATACTCCTTTCCATAATTAACCTTTGCCTGCCTCCCAGTAAACTACTATCATGAATTGTATATTACTATTTTGATTTAAAAAATAGGCATGCATCCCTGAATAGTATACATTGTAATATTTGCTTATTTTTGAATTTTAAGTACAACATACTCAATGTAGTCTTCTGCATGATGCCTGTTTCTTTGACTTTTTTATTGCTAATATTCATATTTTGTATATATAGCTGTATCTGTTTTCACTGTTACAGAATTCCAATTTCATATTTTTTTCATATTAGTATCAAGATTGTTCCAGTCCTATTTATTCAATGTCCTTACTTCCCCCATGGATTTACCATACCATCATCGCCAAATGTCAAGTTTGAATGGTTCTCTTTCTCGTCTTTCTATTCTTTATGTTGGTCTGTTGTCTTTTCCTGTATCCATTCTACTCTGTCTTTAGTCACTATGATCTTATAATAATCTTGATATTTGGCACAGGATATGTCTCTTACCATCTTATTCTTAAGGAATGTCTTAGGTATTCAAAAGGAGTATCCTTTGCTTAGAATCATCCTCTCAAACTCCTTAAAAAAATCCTGGTAGAGTTTTAATTATAGTTGCATTGGGTTTTTATTTCAGTTTTGAGAGGATTATATTATGTTTTTGTGCCTCAATATGAATATGAAATACTTCCAATTAAGTCGTTTTTTAAATGTCTTTGAGAGGTCTTGTAGTTTTCTGCATATGTGTCTTGTACATCTTTTATCAGATTTACTTTTGCTGCGTATCTCTAGTAAAGTAGCCACTTGGCTAAGCCTTCATTATTTATAAAGCAACTCTAAATTGTTTTGACTTTTCTAGGTATACTGTTGTGCCATCTGCAATTTTATTTCCTTCCCAGTCTTTTTTCACTATTACTTCTTGTATTCTTGCAGTGGCCATGATCTCTAGTACAGTACTGAGAAAGAACAGTGATTTTTATTCTTTTATTTAAAGAGAATGTACTTTCATCTCATTATCAAGGATTATTTTTAATTTTTAATAGGTTTGACTATAAAAGCAGAGGTGGGGAACAAGTCTCCAACTGAGGGAAAAAAAGACTTTCAGTAATTTAAAAAAGAAATTCTGAAGTTTTTGTTTTAAAGAGTGATTTTTTCAAAAACTTTTTGAAATTGCAGATTTGCTGTTGCTGAATCTGATTGTAATTTAGCAATTGCCTTGAATAGAAATTATACTAAAGCCTATGCAAGACGAGGTGCTGCTCGATTTGCTCTGCAGAAATTAGAGGATGCCAAAAAAGGTATTAATATTTTCCTAAGTCATCATTATCTAAGAAGCTTAATAGTTTAACAAATACGCCACAAAGAATACTAGATAGTCACAGTTACTACCTTCAGGGAGTGGTCTATATTTCATTAATGGTTATTTTTACAATTTAGAAGGTATTTTGATATTTTGGGAAAGAATGTTACTTGCCACCAATCAGACTTCACAGTTTCCAGTATGTATGCTCAGGGGAAGCTTTCTTATCTTTTCTGATTTTTAGTTTCTCATCTATAAAATAAGAATTAAAAGGTCTGTTGGCTGTTGTGAGTCTACACATAGTGCATATAAGCTCTTAATATGTTTTCATTTATTTATGAATTCTAAACCTTCATTAAAATAGGTCTATATAGTATCAATCATAAAATCTGAATAAAACTGATATATAATAGAATTTTGCTGCTTCTAGGTTTTATGATGTACAAATTGTAATAGCAAGTGTCTTCCCAGAACTGGCAGAAGAAGGTGGTTTGTCACAAGATGCTGTCAAGATTTTGTTGTCCTTTGGAAGAATAAAAAAATCCAGTAGCCTAGTTTAGAATTTCTTAGTTTCTTTTAAGTTTGCTACAGGACAGTTGCCTACATGTCAAGTGTAGCAAATGAGTTTCATGGATTTTTTTTTAATGTCTCATGACTTGTGAAAATTTTTTATCTTCTGTTTTACTTAGATTATGAGAAAGTCTTAGAACTGGAACCAAATAACTTTGAAGCAACGAATGAACTGAGAAAAATCAATCAGGTATTTACAATTTATAATTAATTAATTAAATTAAATGTATTATTTATTACTTTTATTTGCTGGAATGTTTTTCACATAGAATTTGTGCTATAGATTACTTGATGTAAACATTTTTCTAATTTTAATTCTTTGCACTATAATGTTTTACTAAATTGTAAGCTAGAGGTAGTATGATATTTAAAGACCTTTATTTATATTAAAAGGGTGTCTGAGATTTTAGAACTACTGCTGCTTCACCTTAGATGGCAGAATTATTCATTTTTATTTTTTAAAATTCAAAAATTTTAAATTGATTACATTGTTATTTATTTTTGTACAATATTTGAATTCTCCCCTTAGATGTAGCATGGTCCCCTAAATTTCCTATCACCACATCACTTGTTAATGGTCACTGCACTCTCTTGTACTCTTCCCTTCCCTGTTTTGACCTCCCTTCCTCTCCCCTGCTATATGCCTCAGATCTATAGTTTGCCTCTGAGTTTTGTTTTTTTTTTTAAACCCTTTGTTCAGTTTCCCTGTATTCCTCCTATTAGTGAAACCCTCTGATATTTTTCTTTTCCTCATGACTTATTTCATTGACCACAATTCCTTCCAGCTCCATACATGTTGCTGTAAGTGGCATGAGATTATCTTTTTTGACAATTTTGTAGTACTCCATTGTGTGTATGTACCACATCCTCTTGATCCATTTATCTTTTTTGGAGCGTTTAGGTGGTTTCCATATCTTAGCTAATATAAATAGTGCTGCTATAAATATAGGGTTCAGGTTTTCTTTCAGGTTAATGTTTCTGTGTCCTTTGGGTAGAATCCTAGGAGTGAAATTGCTGGGTCATATAGATCCATTTTTATTAACTTTTGAGTCCTCCACACAGCAGTGGCAGAACTATATTTTCTTTAACCAACAGTTATTCTTTTTTGAGTTAGTACTTTGAATTTTGTTACACATTTTTGCATATTTTTTTATTTTGTAATTTTTTACAAAGTTATATCTTCATAACAAAGACAGTACTAACTATAGCAAAAAACAGTACTAACATTTTAACAGTAAGAAAATTATTAGTTGTGAACATCCCTATCAAATGATTCTGAACAGTTGCATTACTTTTACTCTGCTGTTGAGTCAGTTATTACTTGTCATCTGTTGAAACTTTGACAAGAAAGTGACACTGATTAGGGAAATCAACTTTTAAATATTGCCATGACTTATTGTGTATGAAAGCTGTTGGTAAATACATACCAACTTGACTGCAGTTGTGAGCTATATTACACATATTTTGTCTTGGGTAAAATAGTAACTAAACAGTAAATTTGAGAAGTTTAGTGATGTATATTAACTACCTGTTTTATCTTTGAAAATCATCTTTAGAATGGTCCTGACAGAAATTCATTGAATACTTGTTGAGAAAATAAGCATGTACCTTTAGTGACTTTAATTGGAATAAGGTGGACATTGACTTTATTATATATTTTTTCGCTTTTTGTAATTAGTAGAAAGGCTTTGAATTAGTCTAGATATTTGTTATATGAAATGTGGCAGAATTTCTAAATTTGAATATTTTAAAGTCAAATATGTGTATATCTTGCATTGTTTTATTTTAGATGATACTATGTCTCCTAGGTTTTAACGTCCCAAGAAAACTCATATCAAAAGGAAGTTGATGCATTGATTAAGTCAACTCAAGAAGAGCAAAAACAAACTAAAGAGCAACAGAATAAGCAGCAGGCTATTTCAGAGAAGGATCTGGTAATCCAGACCATTTCAACGTAAAATACATATATATATAGATTTATGTTTATATATTATAATTTCTATTGCTGAGAGGTTGTTCTTAGTTTCTTGTATATCATTTATGTCTTCTCTAATAACGATATTATAATTCTCTTTACTAAAACTAAATGTTAAATACTCTAAATCTTCTGGAGCCTACTAAATCAAAATTTGTATAATTGATGACAATGCCTATTTAAAAGCCATACTTAAGGGAACAATTTACTTTCAAGTATTTTTTCTATATTTACATGTATTTTAACATTAAAATAAGTTATAATTCATTTTTCTTTATGATTTTTTTCCTTAATACACAAGCACTATTTCTGATAAAATTTCTTTAGAAATCCTGAGTTGAAGGTAGTTTAGACTCTTTCATTGATGCACAGAAGATTCCTAATAAATACTTTTGAAATGATTATTGTGATGACTATAGCTAAGTAAATGTTATAGTGAAATATAGTATACACATTCCACTATAGTTTAGTTTATGTTAATACTAATAATCCAGGCTTGTATGGCCGGTTAGCTCAGTTGGTTAGAGTGTGGTGCTAATAATCCAGGCTTACTACTGTTACCAAAGAATAAGTGGGTAGTACAGTTTTGGTACTTTCACAAAAATTACTTTGGCTGTGAAATTCATTTTGTTTGAAATTCTTTTGTTTGCCTTCTAATTGAAGACTTATTAAAATTTATTTTTAAATTTAAGCTTTGTATAATAATTAGTAGGATAATGGTTACTGCTGCAAGGTAATGTAGTAATATATGATTTTTATTTTTAGTATCAAAATAATACCATTAAGTAGTAACCCAGATGAATATATTTTAAAACATGTATTGTGGACTAGACTTTTAATAATTAAAATATATTTTACATAAATATGCATTCTTGTAGTAGTTCTGAAGATTTGAATTCAGCCAATTTTTGTGTATTTTTTTATTCTTTATTCTTTCTTCAAAATGACAAGGGAAATGGATATTTCAAAGAGGGGAAATATGAAAGAGCAATTGAGTGCTATACTCGAGGGATAGCAGCAGATGGCACTAATGCCCTTCTTCCTGCTAACAGAGCAATGGCCTATCTGAAGATTCAGAAGTAAGTATTGGTTACACTTAATACTTTTCAGGATGATGATGGAATTTATATGAAATTAGTATTTTAACTAAATGCAATTTTAATTTCCTCTTGAACATTAAGATTAAATGAGAGAAAAAGTGTGTTTTTGTATCATAGAATAAGGCATACAGTATATATTCAGTGAAGGTTAAAGCTTACTAATATTTTCCCATTTTTAGCAGTATGGCGGTAGTACTATTTTAGTGACTTTATGCATATTATTCTGAACTGGTAATTGGAAAAAAATACTTTTGACTTTAGAATTCTTTTGGTAAAACTTACCTGAAAAAATATATATATTCTGTGTGTCTGTGTGTGTGTGTGTGTGTGTGTGTGTATATATATGCTCTTTGTGTTTATACACTCTATGTGTGTGTGTTTATGAAACAAAAGGGAGTTGTCATTGAAACTGCTGGTTGAGTGCATGTACAATAAAAACCTGTGATATTAATCCTTGTGATATTAACGAGCTGTTTCTGGATGTACTTGGAGGTGTCCAAATTGGACAATCAGCAGGATTACAGCTGTGGCAGAAATTATGTTTTATACTTCTTTGTATCACCTGTAATAATACTTTATACACTAGTGACAGAATTAAAAGAAACCCTAATAAAGGAATTCTAAAATATGGGATTCTAAACTATATTTTTTGCCATTGACCCCTTTGACTGAATGGAGAATCTTTCTCAAAGTAATATCTTTAAAGTGTATTTATACATGTAGAGTTGTTGACAGTCGAAGATACATGACATGGCCTGAACTGAGAATGAAGAAAGGAGATGAAAGTAAATGGGGCAGACTGGGGAGAGAGATTTTTGATCTGCTCTATCTCTTTTTGTACCACAGTCTTTTATTGAGTTTAACAATACATGGTATGTTAGAAGTTTATACATGGTGTGTTTGCTACACATGGCATGCTCATTAGTCTCGAGTAGCTGTTAAAATTATACAGATAAGTCATATAAAAAAAAAAGAGCAGTTTTCAGGAGTTTCCCAGAATAAGCAGTTTTTTAAAAACACAGTTATCAGGAGGCTGATATTGAATCTTGATAATGATATCAGGAGGCTGATATTGATATTTTTAAAAACACAGATATCAGGAGGCTAGATATTGCAGATACAATATCTAGGAAATGTTTCTTAGATTTCCCAGAGCATAGGTTCACATAGATTTGGGAGTTAGTAGTTGAAATTATTTATATGCATGCTTTTTGCATTAGAAACTGTTTGCACGAAATTTTTCTCCCAGCTCCATTTTTCCAGTTGGTAATTTTATTGTATTTAATAGATACGAAGAGGCTGAAAAAGACTGCACGCAAGCTATTTTTTTAGATGGCTCATATTCTAAAGCTTTTGCCAGACGAGGAACCGCAAGAACATTTTTGGGAAAGTTAATTGAAGCCAAGCAAGGTATGACTACTTTTGTGGTAACTATTACTCATCTTGATGAGACTAAAAGGTTCTAGAAGCAGAAATTTGGATAGCTTTCCCCGGTTCAAGGGTACAGAACTTGGAGAAGTGTATTTTCCTTTTTACTTCAGATCATAAATAGGTTTGCAGATTTGAAGGAATGTAGCTTCCATTGTGAACCTGATTATCTATTAATAGCATACTGTCTAATATCCAGTCAGTATTAATGAAAAATTTGAATTCTTGGTGAGAAGGGAAAAACAAGAGAAAGATAAGAATGAAAAGGGGACAGGATCAGCAGCTAGGAGATAATGTGAAATCTTGTAGTCATGTTCTTTTTGTTTTTGATGATTTTTTTTTTATTCACTCTACTATGAACTATCTTTTACCAATTTAGCAATCTGTTAGTATTCTTGAAGAACCAGCTTAGTCTTATTTATATATCATTTCACTAATTCCTGCTCTTTAATTCCCTCAGTTTGTTTTGTTTTAATTTGTTCTTTTTCTAATTTCTTTTTTTTTTTTTTTGAGACTAGGTCTTGCTATTTTTGCCTGTAGAACTGCAGGCTCACATTGCCTGGGCTACCACAGACTCAAGCAATCCCCAGCCTCAGCTTCCCAGGTAGCTGGGATTACAGGCACACACCACCACTCTCAGCTATATTTTTTTGGAACTAGGTCTCACTATGAGCCCTTGGCAGGACTTGAACCGCAATCCCTGGCCCTGGCCACAGCTTCCTAGGCTGCCACTTACAGGCATGTGCCACCATGCCTGACCTCTTTTTCTAATTTCTTGACACAAATACTTACATCATTGCTTTTTATTCTTTGTGATATGTGCCTTAATCTGTACTTTCTCTCTATGCCTGGCTTCATCTGCAGATGATGATGCATTCTTTTTGTTGTGGTAAAGCACTCATTATGAAAGTTACTATTTTAACCATTTTTAAGGCTACAGTGGCCTTAAGTATAGTTACACTGTTGTGCAACCATCACTTCCAGCCACAAACTTTTTCATCATCCCATTCTGAAAACTCTACCCATTTAAGCAGTAGTTGTCCTTTCTCTTTCCCCCTTCTCCCCCACTCTCTGGTAACTGCCATTCTGTTTTCTATCTATGAATTTGACTATTCTAGGTACCTCATATAAAAAAGTTGTATAGAAGTATTTGTCATTTTGTGTCTTATTTCACTTAGCTTAGTACTAACTTCAGGGTTCATGTTTGCAGCATATATCAGAACTGATTAATTTTTAAGGTCAAATAGTATTCCATTATATGATATTCTTTTAAATTCTATCTTAATTTTGTTGTTATCCTGTCATTTGTTAATAGAGTGAGCTTTTGATAAATTAGATTATTTCATGGCATCATATATCAGCTCTAAAATGGGATTTTAGTGAGGTTTACATGAAAATTCATATAAAGTAGAGTAGCACTCAGTAAAATGTTATTTCTTTGTTCACCCATTTCCTGTCATCTTAATAAAACTTCTTGAACTAAACATGGGGTTACCAAATAAATAGTCATGCATCTCTTAATGATATTTTAGTCTTTGATGGAGCATGTATGATGGTGTATTATAGGCTGTATTATAGAACCCACATGTGTAGCAGGCTGTCCTGTTTAGGTTTATTTGATTGCTCTGTCACAACAGGTTTATTTGATTGCTCTGTCACATTGGCATAGTGAGAAAGTTGCCTAATGGTGTATTTCTCAGAATGTGTTTTTGTTAAGTGACACATGACTGTGAGTATGGATTTCATATCTTGAGCTCCATAAATATTTTCACTAATTAAGCACATTTCTTAAAATTTTACTTTAGATTTTGAAACTGTTTTACTTCTGGAACCTGGGAATAAACAAGCAGTAACTGAACTTTGCAAAATTAAAAAGGTAATCATTTCACTAAAATGTTGTCATATTTTATGAAATACAAACATACTTGTTTATAATTATCTTGAAGAATATTTTGATAGTCATGATTATATATACATTTTCAAGGAATTAATTGACAAAGGACACTGGGACAATGTCTTTCTTGACTCCACACAAAGGCAAAATGTGATAAAACTCATTGATAATCCACCTCATCCTGGATCAACTGTAAGTAAAGCACTTTTCTTTCATTGTTTCTCTTTCTGCTTAAATATGAAGGCTGTATTAGTTCTAGTTAGAAATAAATATTAAATGAACAGACTCTTGAAAGATGGAGGTTCCTCCCAGGGCCATTTTAGAATCTTTAAATATTTTTCAGAATATTGACCTCCTAAAATTGGGGTAAAATTGAGTTGTTAAATAGCTCCTGGGTAACTCTTTAAAAGTGATATTTAAATTGGGACCAAAAATTTAAATATTTCTGTATATTTTCTGGCATTAAAATAATTGATAATTGGGTTCATATCTTGTAACATATCTTACTGTCCTTATTAGAAATTGGGATTTTATATGATTTGTATCTTTTTTTGGAGTAGATATAACATGAGCACTTAAGGTAAAAATCTAGTTTAGATAAAATTATCTTGACAAACCTGTATATTGTTTATGGTATTCCTTGAGTCCAACAGAACCAGTATTTTTTCCTGAGTATTGGAATAGAAAGAGTTGCTGGCAGGAATGTACTATTTGTTTTTGCAGAATCCTTAATAAAATTATATTCACTTAAAACATACATATTGGTGTAACTGGTAATTTACAAATATTGCATTTATATAATATTACATATATGTAAATTGTGAAATACAGATTATGTGCAGAAAAGTATACAAGTCAAGATTTAAAAATAATTACAAAGCCAACATCTATGAAACCGCCAAGCAGGTTAAAACATTGAAAGGTATCGGCTCCCTCAATTTCCCTTCATGTTCATCACAGATCGTGATCCTCTCCCTGCCCCCTAGGAGTAGCCTTTGTGCATTGGTGATGATTTGAGAAAAATAACAATTTTATAAAGCAGTCAGAGTTCTTTTACAGAAGGAGAAAGTGAGGCAAAGAAAGTGTTGCCAAATTCACAATTCTGGTTCAGTGGCAGTAGAGGATCCCTTAATTTGATACTTTTGTAACTTTAAATCTAGTTGCCTTTCTAGTTGCCTTTGTACATTATATTCATTTTCATTTATATTTATTTGCAATTTATTATATTTCATTATATTTATTTGCAATTTTGTTTTTATGAAAGGTGATTGAATGCTTAATTAGATATGATTTAAGGCTTTATACCTTTGTAAGACTTCACAGATTCACAAGTTTTAAAAAAGCCTAGACTTTCCTGTCTGCAATTGTAAAGCTATTGCCATATAGCAAATGAGATATATGTAGTGTTTTATAACCAGTATATCTCAGTTAGCTGTTACAGTTCAGTTGGTTCTCTTCTCCCTCATTGTGAAAATCATTTTATGTTAGTAGTTTTGAAAATGCAACATGAATTTTTAAGTCTTTTGTGTTAGCTTCTCAAAACAGAAAACACCTCTATGAAATGAGAGTTGTGAGGTAAACCATTCTGTAAATGACCCAGTGGAAAATCAGTGTCTTAGTGGGTAGGGAGATAAATTACTGTTTATTTTTATAGTAGGTCTCCATAGTAAAAATGTGGATATTATTTAAAAAAACAAAAGTAGCAATTTGGTGTAATGCCTTTAAGACTTGATTTGAGCCCCACATTAGAAACTTTGAAATCTTGGGCAAGTTCTATCCAATTCCAAGTTATTTTTTCTCTTTATGCTGAGAGTATCTAGCAGGTTAGTTGAGATGAAAGAAGATAATGCTAAGGCACTTTAGGTGAAATGATTGTTAATTTCCTTTTAGTCACATATTTGTGAGACTACCTGGTCACTGGGGAAAATGGTCAAGAAAGAAAGGAAGTCCCAGGAAGCAGAGAGTGAATCCTTGAGATGCTTTGTTCAAGTGAAGTTAGGCAAGGATAGTGGATAGTCTGTGCTTCAAGGGCTGGCAGCCTGGGGATATTTTTGGGTACTGTTTTTTTAGGGTGATGCTGGGTATGAGAGCAATGATACAAATCAACTGGGTCCTGTGGTTTCCTGGTAGGGTTGTAGAAATGAAAGTTTTTTTCCCCCTAACCTTTTAGTCTCTGCTAAAAACGTTTTATTTTAAATAAACAAAATGTTAATATATCTAAATCTTAATTTTGAAAGGGATGATTTCCTTAAGTCTTTTTATTTATTTTATTTATTTTACTCCTGTTACTATCATATTGTCATCCCCATCCTTTCCTCCCATCAGCAGTAGATTTTTAGCATTTCTCAGTGCCCACACATATAATTAGACACCATCTGTTATGAAATCAGTAAATTGGGATTTTTTTATATATCGAAAGGATTTGGTTTTAAATGTTACTTTATTGTATTGATTTAGTTCAGTAATTATTGCCTGCCAGAAATTAGTCTCTCTCTTTTTTTTTTTTTTTTTCAACTAATACGTGTCCACGCTTGGTCATCAAAGCAAAGACCTTAGCTGAACATAATTAGCATTTAAAATAGAACGCTAACAGGAATTTATTAACACATATGTTGACAGTTTTTTATTTTGTGTGCGTTCATCCAGTAATACTGGTTACCAATAGACCTTTTCTTAACTGTGTTAATAGGATTGGTTTTAACATTTGATTTTAGTATATCCATCAGGTGATTTTTATTTACAATTTCTATATTTAAAATTTAGCTTTACAGTCTGTTCATATAAATTACTGATGATTCTCTGGTTTTGTTGTGTTTGGTCTTCAGTTAGCCCTGAAAACTGCTGTTTGTTTGATCATTTTTCTCTTGACGTTGTGGCCTCTAGGATAAAGTCCAGCCTCCTTGATAAATGATCTAAGTCAGTTTAAAAACTGTCTTTAAGCAGCCCTTTCAGACTTGGTCTCTATCACTTCTCTACTTTTACTAGTCCTACCCTGAACTCACCTGCCCGCTGTCCCTGTAGAACCCTTCCACATTGCCAGTCCTCTGTGTGTTCTGTGAAGGCTCTGCTGGTCCTGATGTTTGTCTTTGTATTCTCTTATCATTTTGTGCTTTCTCTTATGTATCCCATTGCCCTATTTTTATTTTTATGTATCTGTATAATAAGTACTACATGTATATGTCTCCTTCCCCCTTTTAGAATTCCCTAGGGTAAGTGCTAAGCATCTTTTTATTTTTAATATTCTCAGGATGTGAGTACTTAATCTGTCTAACCATCAAATTGAATATACTTTAAAACTGGAATATTGGCCGGGCACGGTGGCTCGTGCCTGTAAGCTTCAGCTTATGAAGCGACAGGGGTTAGGGATCGCAGTTCGAGTCCCACCTGGGGCCCATAGCGAGACCTAGTTCCAAAAAAAAAAAAATAGCTGGGCGTGGTGGTGCACGCCTGTAATCCCAGCTACCTGGGAGGCTGAGGCTGGGGATGAGAGCCTGTGGTTCCATGGGCAAAAATAGCAACACCTAGTCTCAAAAAACAAAAACAAAACTGGAATATTGGCCAGAGAACACTACAGCCTTTTAATTTGTGACCTATAATAGGAAACCTTTATCTGTTAATTTAAAGAATTCATTTTAATTGTTTTAGAAACCGCTCAAGAAGGTTGTTATTGAAGAAACTGGTAATTTGATACAGACTATTGATGTGCCAGATAGCACTACTGCTGCTACTCCAGAAAGTAATTCTGTTAATCTAGCAAATATAATAGCAACCACAGGCACTCCAAGTAAGAAGAGTTCAAGCCAAGATGACCTTTTGCCCATAAGTGATACTCCAAAACCAAAAGTGTTGAAAATAGAAGAAATCAGTGATACTTCAGCTCTGCAGTGAGTAGACCCTTATTTGATAGTCACCTAGAATGGTTACTGTTTCACCAGAAAATTGGTATTACTGACACAACTTCTCATCTTGAGTTTTTGAATTATTCAACTTCATATACTAGTATTTTCTTTTTTTTCCCTTATTACTCAGAGGTTTTCCTTGGGAAATGATTGGTGCTCCTTTCTTACAGTGTTATGGTGGGCAATTTAGAATTGATGAAATATGTCTTGAACACATCAGTTTTATTCATTTTCAGAAGTTCAGTATGTGTGTTTCACTTTTAATTAAGTAACTTTTTAAATTTCTTAAAAGGAAGCTTTATTAAAAATGTAGAATTCATGCATTAGGTTTATTCCAGTCATTAATATTTAAGATTGGATTACTTATGGACTCTTCAAATTTTGTTTGAAATTTAAAGTAGTGCATTTTATGCTTCTTTAATGATGTGAATAAAAGATGTAGATTAGCTTTGGGGGGTATTGAAACTATTCATATATTCCATATATTACTATACAACAATCCTGTTAAAAGATTTTTTTTTTTTTTTTTTTTTTACACACTTTGAATTGTAGTGGCTCTGCTTACAGGGGTAGTATGGATTGTGGGTAAATAGATAAGCTCTTAAATTGGTAGATTTTTCTTTCTTTTTTTAAGCAGGAAAGAATTCTTCCTTTCTGGAATATCTTTCTTGAAGCTGTTGATACAGAAATGGTATGCTCAAATCATGGCTAGCCTAATAAGACAACAGATAACAGTCATTAGATGGCCAGCATCTGACAATTTGCAAAGACATAATCTGTCCTAGCAAAAATGTACATATATTTTCTGCTGAAGAAAATTTAATATTTTGTGGTTCCTTTCTAATTGTGTGATGCCTCTGCAATATTTCAGATCTCAAAACTATTTGAAACGGGATATGCGTCAGTCTCTGAGTGAGAAGGTTTCTATAGAAGTTGATAAAACACCTGTTCAGTTTATCACAACTGTTCTTCCTCCACTTCCTGCAAACTCATTCCAGCTTGAATCTGATTTCAGACAACTGAAAAATTCTCCAAACATGTTGTATCAGTATTTGAAGGTATGCAGTAGAAACACTAGTCTGTTTTAAATAAAAGGCAAAGAACACATTTCATAATGTGTTAATTTGCATTGATATGAATTTGTATGATATGAATGGAGAATTGCCTGATGTATGTATCACCTAGGCCAGACTATCTTAAGTACTTGCAACCAGGGAATCTTTGGAAATAGATTCTGTGTTAAATTTTCGTATCTTAAATCATTTAATTCTGATTTCATGTATTATAAACTTGTATCTTCATCCTTCAAAATGGGGAAAGAAGCCACAATACATCTAGTGTCTTGTTTGTGCCAAGCAGTGATAGCAGTATTTAGATACTCATTCTCCTAAATATGAGCTGTTATTTGCTCCAAAAAATAGTATGAAATTTGTCATATATTAACATTGTCTTTTCCAAAGATAATTATAATAATCCTTAAATTTTTGCAATGCATAGTTAATTCCAAACATTATATTCTATTTTTTAAAACATTATTTTTGTTGTTTTTGGAGAGCTCTCTCAAGTTTCATATCTCTGTTAGGGTGTTATATATCTCTTTGTTTATGAGCCTTTGTTTTCTCTGATTTGAACAAAGATAATCTTGAGTTTTTATCTTCTATCATAATTGTATTTCATTCTGTCCCCATTATTATTTTAGTACAAATGTACCAATGCTATTCTTTGCCATATCCGCCTACCTGATTTGTGATGTGATTATTGCCATAACTTAATATTCTGACTTTGTGTTTTTTCCTAAGCAAATTGAACCATCCTTGTATCCTAAGTTGTTTCAGAAAAATCTAGATCCACATGTATTCAACCAAATCATTAAAATTCTGCATGACTTTTACATTGAGTAAGTTGAATTTTAAGTTATACTTTCACCTGTACAGCTATTCTGTTGTCACTTGTAAACTTTATTCTCTTTGATATATTACTGTCTTGTGTACATAATTATTGCACAAGTACAGGCATGAGTGTAAGCAATAGGAGGAGAAATGAATAAGTAGAAGAAAAAAAGGCTTTTTAGTTGTTTTTTTAAAAGAAAGGTATAAGTGTTATAATATCCATGCTAAGCTTCATATCTAAGTCAATTGCAATTTCTTCAATGAACTTGATATATCTCTTAACTTAGGCATTAGAATAGAGACAATTTCTGGTGAAAATGATAATGATAATCATATATACTTAAGAATATTGTTATTAAGCAGAAAATGAACTACTTTCAATTGTGATTTGTTTTAATTGGAAATATTTTAGGAAAGAGAAACCATCACTCATCTTAGAAATCCTGCAAAGACTTTCTGAAATAAAACGTTTTGATATGGCAGTGATGTTTATGTCTGAATCTGAGAAAAAAAGTAAGTTATGTGAAGAAACTTTTTCCATATCTGTTTATTCTTGTCCTTTTATTTATTGAACAAATGGTAGTAAACATTGACTAAATATCTACTGTATATAAGACACATTAAATTAAATTTAACACAATTAATTAAATTGAGTTACATAAGATTAATTACTTCTGCCGACAATAAATTATGAGGTCTTGGTGTGATTATCATTCTCTATGACAAAATAGGAAACCAAGTCAATGAGAGGTAAGGAATTTAGCCAAGGTCACTTAGCTAGGAAACCAGACGTTGACATGCTGACTTTATGATCTGGCCCTTCTGCTTGAAAATTCAGTAATAGTGTAATGGCTGAGTTCTTGCTACTGTGGAACATATAAAGTATTCTTGCTACAGAAACATCTAACTGGGCTTGGATATCCATATATATATGGATATATATATGGTAGGTATAGAACATTCTGTGAGAGCTAATTTCCTGGAGTTTGTTTGATTTAAACTGAAACTTGAGTGTAGGAGTTAGTTCGATGAAGGGGATTCAGAGCCACTCTAGACTGAGAGACAGTGACATGCAGCAAGAAAGAACAAATTGAGTTCAGAACATTAAAACAAGTGTAGTGTAGCTGGAATGTAGGCCCTGAAGGTGAAGGCCCTGAAGAATTATATCCTTTATGTCTTCATGTCAGTTTTGGGAAACTCGGGAAAATCAAAGTATAGAAAGTTTAGTTATTCAAGAGTTATGGTTTATATTCAGTTTCAGTAAGAAGAAAAATCATTAGAATTCAAGAATACCCGATTTTTGTTTGTTTTTTGTTTTGTTTTTTTAAAGATTTTAGTTTTAAAAGTAGCAAATAATTTACTATTTTGAAATGTGTCATATGTAATACCTGTATTTGGACTCCTTACTTCCTCTGTTTTGGTAGCAGTGACATTGAATGAGTCTGAATTACTAAGAAAAATACTTTCTATTGTATATTAGAGAAGTGGATTTTTAATGTTAGAGTTTTAAACAGATTTTTATGATAGTTTTTTTTATAATTTATTTATATATAAATTTCACATCATTGTAATCCCAGGGATTTACCCCCCCCCTCCAACCACCCCCTTTCTCTCCTGCCCAAAGTTGTGTGCTTCAGTTTGGTGTTTAGCTTGTTTTGTCTTTTCCTCATGGCTTTTATTTTTTCACTATATCCCATATATTAGTGAAACCACTTGACTTCTGTCTTTTTCTTTTTGACTTGTTTCTGCTGGTATGATTTCTTCTAAGTATATCCATGTTGTCATAAAGTTGTTGAATTTATCATTCTTAATTGATGAGCAATGTTCTATCGTGTATATATACCACATTTTTTTATCCAGTCATCTGTTTGGGGGCACTTAGGTTGCTTCCATGTCCTTGAAATTATAAATAGTGCTGAGGTAAACATCCAAAACATCTGAGCACAGGTGTCCCTTTGTACCCATATTGAGGTCTCTTTTGGGTAGATTCCTAAGAGAGCAATTGCTGGGTCAAATGGTAGTTCCATTTTCATTAATTTGAGGGTCCTCCACACAGCTTTCCATAGAGGAGGGACCAGTTTACATTACCACCAGCAGTGTAAGAGTGTTCCTTTCTCTCCACATCCTCGCCAGCACTTGTTGTTGCCTGTTCTTTGGATGTGGGCCTTACTGGTATAAGGTGGTATCTCATTGTGGTTTTGATTTGCATTTCTCTTATTGTTAGTGATGTTGAGCAATTTTTCATGTGCCTATTGGCCATTTGTATTTCCTCTTTGGAGAAGAGTCTTAAGATAGAGTTTTAACACAAAGAAGTTGCAACCTTATCATGAATCAAAAACAGTCCTTGAAATCTCTTGAAAATACTGCTTTTTCTTACTATTTTTCTGGCCTTCTTTTTTACCTCTTCTTTTAATCATGCTGTCTCATCATGCTGACTTTGTATTTTTTTAATTTACCAAACCACTTATTTTAACCTTAGGAGCTTTGCATTTGGCTGTTTCTTCAGCCTAGACTATTTCCCCCACATATCTTCGCCTTGATGACTTTCTCACATCTTTCAGCTTCTTTCTAGTAGGCACCATCTCAGAGATACCTTTCCTAACCAGACCTCAGAATAACTTCCTGCTTCCCCTACCTCATTACCTGCTGTCTTCTTACCCGGCTTTTTCTATCTTCATAATATGTAGCTAACTGACACTATTTCATGTATTTAGCTCTTCCTCTTCCTGACAGAAAACTCCATGAGAATGGGAGCTTGGTTTACCTTGTTCCATAGGCCTCAGGGTGTAGAATATTGCTGAGGACATAATAACCTCTCAGTGTGTGTTGAGTGAATAATGTGATACATAATAATCTCTCAGTGTGTGTTGAGTGAATAATGTGATCACTATTATAAATTAACACAAGTTGGCTCTCTAGACCGGACTGCTGTCTTAGTTGAATCAGCTAAATTAAACATGGGGAGCTCTTAGAATGGTTCCTGCCATGTAACTAAGCATTTAGTAAGTATTAACTGTTGATATCTTTTTGTTATTACTATTAACAACTGTTAACATTGACAAACATGAGCATATGTAACTGCATTGTGTGTGGACCATTTATTGATATGAAAGATGATTTTATGTATGACTCATAGGCAAGTGTTTTTAACTTAATAATTACATATTTTTTATCATGCATTATGCAATAAAGGTATGACTGCCCATCAGATATGATATGATTATGTAGATATTATTATTAATTTTCACTTTATAATAGTAATATGAAATTTTCTTTTTAAAAGAAAATTTCAGTTTGAAAAACAGTCATTTGAAATATTAAGTAATTAAAAGTGAATTTGTTACATGGTAAAAATTAAGGTATGACAGAATGAGTTTAGTCTGCAAGATGAATGTCATTGAGGATGTAGGAGAAATTTTGTATTGCTAAAACAAAATATTCTGGTAAGAAATACTGCATTGCTGAATGGTTTTCTATTCTTTGACTTTTTAAATATCTGAATTGGAATTTGTAGATAATTCTAATAATTATTGCTTTAGAATGTGAAAAGATTTTGATATATATCACTTCCTTTTTGTTTCATTTACTTTTAAAAAATGGAGGTTAAAATGAGGATTTTTTTTTTTTCCAGTTGCCAGTGTATTATTCAGTCACATAGACAAATCGGGATTGAAGAATAATTCTGTTGAAGAACTTAAGAAAAGATACGGCGGTTGATTTCCATTTTCACTAAAATTGTCTTTGATCTTCATTCAGTACGTTTTTTCTACTGAGAATAAAGTGTTTTGCTTTATAAGAAATGAAATCATAGAGACTTTGGACATTTGTGGACATAAATTAATTAAATGGAATTGTGATTTAACTAGTGAGAAATGTACTTACTTTTTCTAAGTTTCATTCTGAAAATAAAAATATAACTGTGTGTACTTGTGTGATCATTATTTTGTGGTATTTTATGAGTTTTACATTGTATATACATGTAGTTTATTTGTATAGAATTAGTTTAGTAAATAACCAGATAGTTTTTTTCAGAAAACTTACTATCATTGTGCCATTTCAGTAACTTAAAATTAGTTGTAAGATACATATTTTCAGTGTTTATGTTGAAAGTTGACTTAACTAGTACTATTCCAGAAGAGGTTGTTTGCTCTTCTCTGGCATAGTTTGCCGTCTTTCCTGAGAATAAGAAAAGTGTTGGTCTTACTCAGAATCCATACCTTGTTTCCTTTTCTATCACTTCATGTTCTGACATTCTCTATCTTCTGTGACTGCAAGTGTGTGCACATTTTTCTGCTTAGAGTAATGGTCCTTTGACCCTGCCATAGAGCTTTTCCTTTTTTAGCTATTTCCAGAAGTTATGTGATAGCAAAGCAAGTGGAAAAACTCCCACTTATTTCTCCCTCTCCTTGACCCTTAGTAGGTAGCAGTTGACCTGGTTGTATATCTGACTTTGGTGACAATTCTCACATCTTCTTCATGATTCCTCTTGTCTCTCTTTAATTTTTATGTGCTTAGTGTCCAGTCTTGACCCTCTTCTCTTTCCTCAAAGAGCTTTCATCATCTCCCACATTTATCTTTTCTCCCTAGCTGCTCACTAACCATAACTACTTGATGTGTTCTTGTTGACTAAAATCCAACATTTTAAAAGCTCTTCACCCTCTTGGTACAGCAGGGCCATTTGTCCCTCTTTTAGTGGGCCCATTGTTCATTTGTATAGGAACTCAAACCTTAGCATTATTTTTGATCCCTATTTTCCCCAAGTTATAATCACCCATGAAGTCTAGTGAACTTTTCCCTTGCAGTTTCTGACGTCTGTCGCCTCAGGCTTGAAGATAGCAGTAACCCCTGATAGCAGTAACCTCTGACTGCATTACAGCATCAATCTATTTTGCCACACCTCTTCCAGCTAAATATTCCTTCAGTCTTGTTCTCTTCATGTCATACTTGCACATACCATTCAGGACAGCTTACTACTTGTAGAACAGTGATTTTTGAACTTAATATTGGAACATCTGCTTGACAAACCTTTCAAGGGTTTAGTTTCTAATTCAACAACATATATACTGGACACTGCTAGGTGTTTAAAATAACAATAAAGCCACCACCTCTGCCCTCAAGAATCTCAGGTCCTAACTGGAAAATCAGGCAAGAAGCATCAACTATAATAAAGGATGACAAATGTAATGAAAGAAACCAGAAATTCAGGACACGGTTCATCTAATTGGCTTGAGGAAGACATCCCTATGGAGAAGCCATCTAGATTTAGACATACAGGATTAAAAAGCATCCAAGGAAAAGTCATGTTCAGGAAAGAATAGCCTAGTATGATGGACCCAAGCAAAGCATATTCAGGAGCTGGTAGGCAATGGAATACTTGTGGGAAGATGGGTGGGGAATAGGAAGCTAGCTCATGAAGAGTCCTATCCAGTGATGTAGATTCTTAAAAGTGGAAGCCACTTGTAGCAAGGGATTGACTTGTGATTTGAGTTTTAGCTGCTGATATCAGTGAAAAGGGGTTTCGTGCTGTTGTGACTGCAAACAGGGAGGCCAACTAGAATACTGCAGGGATGTAGGGTTTAATAATGAGCGTTTGATTTGTTGGAGCAACTCTGCAAAGTAAAATCCTATTTATTGTTGAACATGTTTCACATATCAAACCCATACCCTCAAACCCAAAGAAAAAAAACCAAGCTCAGCAACTTCAAATAGACGAAAAAAGAATGAGAACCCTTTTTAACCTCATAACCAACTACTTACAGCTAAGTAATACAAACAAAATAGTCACTGTAATGCTCAGAATAAGATTTTTGTTTTTGCTTTTCTACAAGGTTTCTTCCCCCTCTTTCTGGTTAAAGCAAACATGATCACACCACAAGTAAAGTAAAAAATAGGCCATTCCAAAGGTGAGTTCGGTAATCTGAAATCATTTAAAATGACTAACTCCTAATAAAATGTATAAAAATATAAATAAACTTTTTAAAATTACTTCTAAGAAAAAAGCTGGCCCTGAAGCTTTGGTTCTTCCTGTTGCAAATTCATGTGTTTTTGGGTTTTTGGTTGGATGATCATAGATTAACTTTGCATATATGTGTGGGTTTATTTCTGGGCTATCAATTCTATTCCATTTGTCTATGTGTCTGTTGTGTATCATAATTATTATGGTTTTATAATAGAAATTGAGGTCTGAATGATATTTTTATTCTCCTTTTAAAGATTGCTTTTCCTGTCCATATAATTTCAGTATTATTTGCTCTAGTTCTTTGAAAACACTTGATACTTTTAGTGGGATTGCATTGAGTCTGTATATTGCTTTGGATAGAATGACAGTTTTGACATTGTTGATAACTTCCTATCCTCATAATATTTTCCACTTCTTTGTGTCATTTCTTTAAACAATATCTACAGTTTCCTTTGTATAGCTCTTTTGTCTCTTGTTAGGTTTACTTCTAGGTATTTTTGGCGTAATTGTAAATGCCATCACTTTCTTAATTTCTTCCTCATCTATCTCATTATTTGTGTTTAGGAAGGCAACTGATTTATGTGTATTTTATACACTGCCACTTTGCTAAAGTGATTGTTTCAGTTTTTCTATGGCATCTTGAAAGTTATATTACGTCATTTGCAAAAAAATGATAGCTTATTTCTTTCCCAAATTGGATACCTTTTATATCTCTCAACTATTTACCGAGAACTTCCAATGCTGTGTTGAAATGCAGTGGTGAGATTGGACATCCGTGGTTTATACAAGATCTTGGTGGAAAAGCTCTGGGTTTGTTGTGACTTTTATGAAGATGTCTTTCATCTATCCCCAGTTTTTGGAGGGTTTCAACATAAATGGATATTGGATCTTTTTTCCTCCCAACAACTATTGATATGATTATATATGGCTTTTACTTTTATTTTTTATGAGAATACACTAATTTTTAGATGTAGAGCTGTCCTTATATTTTTGGTTTGAGTTCCACTTGCTCATAGAATATTATCCTTTAATATATTGTTAGATTTGATTTACTAGGTATTTCACCAGAATTTTTGCACCTGTGTTCATTAGGAAGATTGGTCTGTAATGTATTTGTGTTGTCATTGTTTTGTTTGGGTATTAGAAGAGTGCTGAACTCTTACAAAAAGTATTGAGCAGTAGTCCTCTTTTTTGATTTCTTGGAAGAGTTTGAGTAAGGTGGACCATTAGTTCATTTTCATGGTTTGGGAGAACTTACTTTTAAAATATGCTAGTCCTCAGCTCCATTTTTGGGAGAGTTTTGATTGCTATTTCATTTCCTTGCTTATGATTGGTTTTTCAGGTTTTCTTTTTCTTCCCTGTTAAGTCTCAGATGACTGTATAACTCTAGGAAATTGTCCATCACTTCTAGGTTATTGAATATGTTAGCATATAGTACTAGATAGTAATATAATTGTCCTCTGAATTTCTGCAGTACTCTTGTTATTTCTCTGCTTTTGTTTTCTTGGTGAGCCTTGCTAGAGGCTTGTCTCTTTTTCCAAAAGGCCTGTTCTTGGTTATAGTGATGTTTTGAATTGTCTTTTTAATTTCTATTCATTTATTTCTGTTTTGGTTTTTACTACTTTTGTTCTTTTACTGACTTTTGGATTTGTTTAGTCTCCTTTTTATAATCCCTCAAGTTAAGAGAGAAAATGTTTGAGCTCTTTCTTGCTTGTATTACTATATATTTTCCTCTTGGTATAGCTTTTGCTGTGTCCCATACATTTTGAATGGTTGTGTGTGCTTATTTTCATTTGTCTGAGATATTTTTTATGTTACTCTTTGATTTCTTCATTAGCCTAATGGTCATTCAGTAAGTAGTATGTTCTTCAGTCTCCACATATTAATATGCTTTCCTGCTTTCTTTTGATAATTTGTTGATTCTAATTTGATACCTTTATGGTCTGAGAACATGCTGGATATGATTTCAATCTTGAATGTATTGATTTTTCTTTTGTGTCCCAGAATGTAATATTTTCTGGAGAATGTCCTATGTGCACTTGAGAAAAATACTCTGTTTTGGGTTGCAGTGCCCTGATAAGTCTGTAGTGTCCCAGAGGTTTAATTCTCTCTTTAAGGTTATTATATCCCTGTTTATTTTCTGTCTAGTTTATCTGTCTATTGGGGAGAATGGGGTTTTGAAGTTTCCTACCACAGAGTTGATAGCAGTTGCCTTATGTATTTTGGTGCACCTTCATTTGGTGCATATATGTTGATGAGTTTTATGTCTTCTTGATGTACTGGTTCCCTTTATTGTTAGTTTCCCTGCTTATTGCTTATTACCTCTCTCCCCTTTTTTTTTTTAAACACGGAATACTTTCATTGCAGAAATGGACAGCTGGAATATATAACAAGTATTATTTTTTAAAAGTATAGGATCTGAAAGTATACACTGCTACATAAAAATTAAATGATATGTCCACAACTTTTCAATATTAAAAACAATAATCTTCCTTGTAAAAATAGCACCTTTGTGACCTCTGTTAACTTTAGTGTTCCTCTCTTTCCTCACCCTCTCCTTTAACAGAATCCACACTAACCTCCTCAAATTCCTTTTCAAAGATAGCCATGTCCTTATGAGCTTCCACGCCCTCACCCATGTATCAGCAAGCCTGGTATATATCAGGTCAACCTTGTGGTCTAAGTGAGTCCAGGCCTCAACAATGGCTGTCATTTTGCTCATGCATGCACACAACTTACTGTGCTTTGGCCAGTATTCCACCAGCTACCACAGTAGGAGGCTGGTAATTAATGCTAACTTTGAAACGAATAGGGCACTAATCCAAAAACTGGATGCTGCACTTTGTCTTGTAGATGATAATGGCAACACTGATGTCTTTGGGGCCACATCTCCATGGTACAATAGGCAGCAAACCATGTATTTATCATGTCACATAGGGCACTAGTTGGTCTGCAATTCTATCAGATTGATATTCAGAGTTCTACCAAATCCAAGGGAAGCAGTGATGGAGGACATAATTTCACATATCAATTTACTTAGGTTAGTATAGACTGGACACTCAGTATTGAAGTTTTAAAAGCAGATGTCATAGATAGCTTCGTTGTCTACCATGAAGGCACATTCTGCTCTAGGATGATGTGGGTGGTGAGGATGAAGTTGCAGGGCTCAAGTACAGCTGTGGAAACCTGGAGAGCTGGGTAAATGGAAATCTCCAGCTTGGGCTTCTTTCCATAATTGATAAACATTCCATCAGCAGAGAGGTGAACTGAGAGCCAATTCCCCCATTAAAGCTGTGTAAAAACCAAGAACTGAAGATGTGTGCACTGGTCAGCCAGCTTATAAATTCAGTCCAAGACCAAATCAGTGATCTCCTTGCCAATGGTGTAGTGCCTGTGGGTATAGTTATTGGCAGCAATTTCCTTTCTTGTGATGAACTGCTAGGGTGGAAGAGAGAGCTGGCAGTATGTGCAAGTGCAAACTTCAGTGACTGTGGGCTCCTGGTCTGCAAACACTGCCCTTGGCACATGCTTCCAGTGCCTGTCTCATGAAGAAAATGTTGAGGGAGTCTTATCCCCAATGGTTTTGTCATTGGGTATCTGGCCATTGAGCTGAATGCCTTGCTCCAAGTAGTAGAATTCCCAACAGGCATTGCTGATCTGTACACTAGCCTGACCAACCTGGATGCAGACTCATGCAAGGTTGCTACTTTGCAGCTGCCAAGCACATGGCAGAGAGGAAGTGGAGAGGTTGTTGCTAGTTAGAGCACTACTCTTAGGCGGTGATGTAAGAACTTTGTCTTTATAACTTTTTTAACTGGAAATCTATTTTGTCTGAGAAAGTATGACTGTCCCTGCCTAAGTTAGAATCCTATTTGCTTGTAATATTGTTTTCCAACCCTTTACTGGGAGCTTTTGTCTCTGGAGCTCAGCTGTGTTTCCTGGAGACTGCAGGGGGTAGGATTCTGTTTCATGAGGATGGATTAATTTAGATTGTTGCCACCTTTCTTCCTAGATATAATTAATGTATTTCTTCATGCATTTCTACCAGGCCAATGGTTATTTAGTGTAAGATCCTCATATCAGGAATCCTGATTCTTGGTAGCTTCAAATATATCAGACCATTTGCTAAGTAGTGGGTTTCTCCTTGATAAGATTCAGTGATAATGAAAAAAGCAATCTGAAGAAGCTCTTGATATAGTGCATCATATACTATTTCCTTTCTTTTTGGGCTACTACTGATGTGGCTTTGATGGCAGATATTTTGCTACAACTAGTCTTCAGAGATGTGGTTAGAGAAACCTTGTTTTCATGCTTTTAAAAATATAAGATGTGGAAAGAAGACTTTCAGGAACTTAAACCTTTGAAATAGAAGTGAGAGATTCAGATGTTTTCCTGAAGTGAGTTATAAAGCAGAATTTAAAAAAGCAAAATTTTCACTTTGTAGGAGAATTATATTTGCAATGTTTTCAGAGTAATCACTTGAAAAGAAAAAGAAAAATGAAGCTATACATAGATCCAATCATTTTGATTATTCTTTGTCAAATAACAATATGGGCCAACAAAAGGATTTAATGGGTTTTACTGAGCTTGTGAAACTTTAAAAATGTAATGACTTCCCCCTCAAGTATGAGGGTGGATAGCCCCTTTAGCACTAATAGTACTCATATGCACTCCCATTCTAACCTGATAGCTGGGAGCAGTCAGAACTCTTTCTGTGCCATTTTGACAAAAGATGAAGCATCTCAAGTATCTGGAAACCTTTAACTAATACCATGAAGTTTGAAATTAAGCAAAAGTGACTCAGTAATTTGAATAATTATCTGTGTGTGAGAATATCTAAATTTTGTAAAAGACAACACACACACCCTACCACCACCACTGCTACTATCACTAAAAACAAGTGGGTTACGTGTGTGTGAAGCCTGCCCGGTGTCATGCTGGACACAGCTGGAAAGCACTGTGATTAACAGTGCAGAGGGTTTGGTCTCTGTTCAGTTGGGCTTCTCTATGCCAGATGCAGGGCCATGGGAAGTAGATTTAAGAGTTTGCTCCTTCAGCTCGTGTTTACTCTAAAATGGCAATTGACAAACGTGGAAACTAGGGGACAATTCTCTGGTGGCTATGGATTCATGATTTCATTTTGCAGCGACTTGGTACTGTTTTGATAGCTTTAGAGTAAGCAGAACTGCAAGTAATGCAAGGTTCAATAGGGATATGATGGACGACTTTGGAGTTGGAGATGTGGGGATACATAGAGAAGATTCCACAGCAGCTGTGGGCTTGGAACAGATTTAAAAGGACCAAAAGCACCAAATTAGGTAGAGAAGGATGATAACCTCCTGATTCCTGTGAGTTATAACTGGCAGAAAAAAAATTTTTCCCAAGTGATTCAGCAAACCCTATCCGTAGGACAGATCTTAGGAAGAACACTAGCTGACATCATTTGATGGCTATGTTTTATGCCAACAGCACAGCATTTATAATAATAGCCTGACATCAAATGGAAGGTAATAGTAATGCAATCAACATGGCTAAAACTAAATATCTAGACCTCATTAGATACTTTTATTTTGTTTTGTTTTGTTTTTGACTTATTGTCTCTTAAGGGAATAGTGCAAATGAAGAAGATATGCCAGAGATGTAGTGGGTCTGTTTTAATCTACTTACTATTCACTCCTAGCGACAGACATTTAAAATTTTACCAAAGCCAATGAACATATTGACAGTGACCCTGATGGTGGAGAAAAATGCAGTTTTATAAACCTAGGGGCATCCTGTGAGTGATGTGGAACAGATGAAATCAGAATAAAATGAGCCGATTTAATCAAAGTTGGTTATATCCTGTAAGAAATATATAAAGTATGTAAAAATGTTATCAATAATACATGCTTTTCAAAGTTACTGAAATATGTCAAGTAGTCTTCTGATCTGTTGTCTTATTCTCTTTCAGTAATGAGGTTCTGACTGTAGCTTCCCTGATTCACATGGAGCAGAACAGGTATTTAAGTTCACTGAGTGAAAGGCAAGTAAAACTCAAGACAATTGTTGTGTACTGTCTGTGAACACCAGGCAAAAGTGATTCTAAATTTATATATATGTAAAACTCAAAAAAATAAAAATAAGATAAAAAAACAAAATTAAAAATGATTCTAAATTTATTTGCTCTTGCAAGAGAATTTAAAAGCATTTCTATGAAAGTACACAAAATGATGTGGATCAGTCATTCCGTTAGTGGTAGTACCAGCAGAGAATTTTCAATATTTAGGTTGCTTAGGATACATCTGGAAGTTTGTGACAAGAATTAGTGTCAAAGTAGTAGTTTTTTAATCTGTAAAAAATATGCTCATTATATGTTGTATAGTTTTTTTGACACTCAATTTGTCTTATTTGGCCCTAGAAACTGTCCGATGAGATATTTAGGGCAACTGTTAAGACTGTTATAGAAGGTTAAATTATTTGCTTCAAGTTAATTAACCGTAACCCAACTTAGAGCTTTATGCTGGCTCTAGAAGCTTCTATCAGATTCTATTTAATGTAATCTAGTAATGATGTGGACTTTATTTAGCCAACTTTAGCACCACAAATCATTAAGTGTGGATTCAATGGCAACTGGAATTAGTCTGCTTATCATTGGGATTATAAACATGCAATATTGTTTTCAGAAGAGGGCCAACAAAGCACATTACTTGGCACATGGTGTGAAGTTAATAAATATTTCCTGAATGCATGAATGAATTTGGCTCTATCAAATGAGATGAAATGTCCAGATTAGGAGTCTTAGTTTGGTTCATGACACTTGCTACATATTAAAGACCTTTTCATTATCAGTGGAGACTATTCTAGTTCTATTTTACAGAACTGTACTCAGAGAGCTCCTCTCCACCCTACCCTCCAGAACAGTTTTTGAATACCACATGAGTAAGGAAAGGGAATAGAAGCTTTCTGTTTCTCATTGGCATGCTCTTTGGTCATAGATGTTTAAAAAGCCTTAGTGATAATATTAGCTACCATTTGTTATGTACCCTGCTGTGTGCTAGGCACAGCATATTCTAGGACTTTTGCTTTTATCATCTCACTTAATTCTAGAAATAAACCGGAGGAATAGGTGGTCCTGCAAGTATGAGTGTCAAGCAGAGGTTATTCTGACTTGGTCACTCATGGTTCTCCTTTTTTTACTACCATCACTGTTTAACAATCTTGATAATGACACAAAGCAGGACAGTTGGAGAAGCAGGCTGGCATTTCCTTGGTATTACTGCCACCCATTGGATCTTCAGAAAATAGCTTATATGTGACAGAAAGCATGGACTCAAAAAGAAAGTGATATTAAATTTTTCAGCATGGTGTCAACTGTTAAGTACCTATTGTAGTCTTCTTCCAGAGCATCTGGAAGAAGTAAAGGTGTAATCTTCAACTGTGTGGTCCAATTTTGAAACCCAGGAGGAGGATGTAGTGAAAGGAGGCAGTGTAAACCATCTAACTTGTTATGACTGGTCCTTTATGTGTTCTGTTCTCAAACAAAGCCACACAGTTTCTGGAGGCCTCCTCTGTGCCAGTTGCACTATTATGGTTGGCTGGGTGGTTGGCATATAGGAAAGGATGCTAGTGTTTTACTTGGGGCCTTTTATAAGCCACTGGACATAGTTGCCTGATATCCATGGGCATGGCCATAGGGAAATTGTGGTCACTGGGTTTTTGGGTTTTCTAGCCAGGAGCATACCTTAGTCACTTGTAGCTGTATTAGAGGCTCCTTCTTCCTACCCTAAGCAGTATCCCTTTATCTAGTGTCTCTCAAGGTCAGAAATTTGGAGGTTGTATGTTGGGAGTTTTCTTCTTCCTTCGGTGCTCTGGTGCCTAAAACTAGATCTAAATTAATATCAGATTGAATTTTGAAGAGAAAAAGATATCACAAAAATACTATCAGAAAGGAGCCTACTTTCAATAGAGTGGGAAGGGTCGTGTATGTATGTGTATGTGTGTGTGTGTGCGTGTGTGTGTGTGTAAGTATATGTAGTGGGAAATGGCTAATAACCTGTATGTTATATAACATGTATATATATATAAAACACATATTCATGTATGTATTTATATATAAAACACATTCATGTATGTTTTTATAATCCAGCAGAAATAACTATCCCATTTTCCCTTTTCTCTCGATTTCCATTTTCAGTAAGTGGCTTGATGTTCACTTTAGAGTCTACTTAAATAATAAAATAAAAAATAAAAAGTTATCATTTAGTCTCACTAGACGTTCTATAGCATCAGAACGAAAATTATAATTTGGGCCCTGAATTATGGCAAAGCAGTGCATTTGTAATGGCAAAAGCAAGGCAGAGAAGTTGTTACAATTTTGTGGTCATTGATTTGTTGCCCCCAAATTATATAATATTCAGTCCTCGTGTGTTTTTGACCAGGCCTTCTGTGTTAAACATCCTTGATTTCTTTGTAATTAATTACTGCTCATGGGTAGGTGTTGCTAACGCGGATGGCGGACTCATAGGCCCACTGCCTAACAGTAAACAAACAAAGCCTGCCGATTTGTTTGCTAGAACTAATTCTGGCTTTAGTTGCTTATTGTTCAAAACCCAGTCTGATGACTTGCAAGAGTTTGGCAGTGGTGTAAGCAGGGGTGGAATATCCTTAGTTATAGATTTGATCCTGTCCTCGGGTCTAGGTCCACATTAGATGCCATCTCTAAGTTCCAGTGGGCCCCTTGTCCGGTCCCTTTTCCGACTGATTTGCCTGAGAGACCTATTGTAGACTTCTTGGAGACACACAATTTTATCTCAGCCTAGGTATTATTATAATTGCAATGAGGTCATATGTGAGTGAGTAGGTTCATTGACAGATGATTTTATCTGATAAAAGCCTACCAATGTTATATTTTGGAGCGGATTCTGAAGGAATGCAAAGGTAAGACCCTGAGAGGACAAAGCTAAGGTGAAATTTAGAGTAATCCACAAGTGAAAAGGGTGATCTAGCTGGGGAATGGAGGCGAGTAGGAAGGTAAAGTTTTGCTTGAATGCGGCCTGGAGATGTTCAGGTGCTGGGCTCTCAACTTGACATAGGAAGCTGTGGGTGTCCGGGAAAGTGTTTGCCTGGGTTCCTTCAGTGCTTGGTGATCTGGCTATTGTTACAAATCTGTAGTTACTAGACTGAGACTGGTAGGAGGTGAGGGTCAGCAGGATGCTGAATGGCAGCCCCTTTTTGCCTGCAGCCCTACTACAAACCAATAGCAAAGCCATCTGAAGTCCCACATGCAGAATCCAGAAAGAGCACCAAATTCAAACTGACATGCCTAACTGTCACCAGGATATCCTTAAGGGTTCCTCCTCTGGAGGATCATCTCTCCTTTCAATGTCCCAACACAAAAACCTGAGTTTCCTCTCTGTGCCCCTGGAGCATAGTTTTTTATTGGGTCTTGGCAACACCTACCACACGGAGTGTTTGTACATATACAAGCTGACAAGGATAGTTCCTTGTCAGTTGAGGTATCTCTCCCACGTTTAGGGTGTAGGTCTTCTGGCTTCTCTTCCTCCTCAGGCCTGCTTAGCCCCAGGTGAATGTAACCTCCCACCCTCAAGTAATGCCAGAAGGCAGAGTAACAGAACTTTACTGAGGGCTCAGGCTGCTATCAGAGTATTACAATAGAAAGGAGGACAGGCCTCACTGTGCCTGGAGTGCCTGGAGTCCACTCCTGAACATCTTTGCATTGTACCCATAAAGACAGAAGTTTCCTCTGCCAGGCGTGTAAATCAGATGAAGCAAAAACCAGTCAACCTCCTTTTCAACAACCTGCAGAGTTTTCACTGCTCTCTGTGAAGACAGGTTTTCCTTTGGCGGTATCAGCAAGTCATTCTGAAGCCTCTGTTCTTACATTCAATTTTACTCCATTTTCAGGTCTTCCCCAAAAGAATGACTAGATCTTCTACCTAGTTGCCCAAGTGGCGGGGGAAGAAAATATAGTTAACCTAAGGATATAAAAAAAAATACTTGTGATTCTCTAAATGTTGGCTTCAATTTTTAAAATTACATTTCTGTTAAATCAGTTATTTGGGATTTAACTCTGCCCTTTTTCTCACCTCATGACTAGCCTAGAAAGCCTGACTTGGGTAATCAGAGTCATTTAGTTAAAATGGTCAAACTGGTGTCTATCTATGAAGTAAACTTCAGCCCTTAAAGCATGAAATGTTACCAAATCTGGCTGCATTTGGTGTTTTCCATCTTGCTTTTCATCACACTTGATTTGTCATTGCTTTTGATAGAGAAAATCAGAATAAAGAAATCTTCACTATCCAACCACATACTAACAAATTATGAGAACTTTGAAGCCAAGCCTTTTAGAAATTAGTAAGAGGAAATGCTGTAAGGGAAGGAGCTTCTTAGATGACCATGGGTGAGTCTTATTGATAGGGTGTGCCCCCCCCCCCATTGTCTCCTGTTTAAGATTGCAGATTTCAAGGACAGG